>BQNB010045206.1:0-42739 GCA_026074375.1 Tanacetum coccineum
CTACATAGTCAACTGTATTTATACATCTTGGCTATCATCCTTAATAGGCTACAGAGATCTATTCAACAAGGGACTCACATTTTATTTATTTATTTGTTATTATTGACAACTTTAATACCTATATTTTTTTATTCTAGGTTAAAACACTTGCTTATTTTGCTAAACCTTGAACTTTCTAACTAGATTTCTAACAAGCATTCACTTCCAATTATTTCTAAAAATGGAAAGTACTCTAAAATACAAACATAATATATATAATATGTATTATATATATAGTACGTACACAGAAAATTATGTACATGACATTTGAAACTACACAAAGCTTCCTAATGATCTCATTTTCATTCAATCTCATTTCAACTAGTAACATGATTCATAAATCATGTACTTCAATCTCATACACATATCTCTTACCAAAGACATAAAACACATAAAGAACACACATAAACACTTCAAATAAATTCTAAACAAACTGACCAACCAGCTCAAACCACGGTTGTCACACTACACATCTGTTTATTCTGATTCTGAGCCATGGAGATTCTAGTAGGTTTTCGGATGCTGAGCTAGAGGCACCACAGTCTCCAGGACATGCACCACTATCTCCAGACTACGTGCCTAGTCCTGAGCACCCACCTTCACTAGACTATGTGTCTGGCCTTAAGGATCTAGAGTAGGCACCGCTTTCACCAGATTATGTACCTAAGCTAAAGTACCCAGAGTACTTGGTACCACCTGACGCTGAGGCACCTATTGAGGATCAGCCTTTACCAGATGATGCTTCACCTACAGCCCTATCACCGAGCTATGTTGCTGACTCTGATCCGAAGGAGGATCTCGAGGAGGACCCCGCTGAGTATCCTGCTGACGGGAGAGATGATGATGATGATGATGTTGATGATAAGTAGGACGACGAGGAGGAGGAGCATCTAGCTCCGACCGACTCCACTGCATTACATATTGTTGACCTTGTCTCCTCAACTGAGGATACAAAGGCATTCAAGACAGACAAGTATGCACCCATACCACCTAGATCACCTAGACTTCCCAGGGCTGGGATATATGTCCGACCTTAAACACCGATGGCAGCATCTGCTGAGGTACTAATCGCTGAGTATGCTGTTGCACCTACACCTCCATCACCATCTGCCATCTTTATCTTAACAACTGTCATATACCAACTCATCTTGATTCAACCTCGACCAAAATTACATACTTCGCCATACATAATCATACTAGCCCTACCTCATGCTGATGGGCTTTCACTAGGCCCTATAAAGCAGCTGGATTCGGTTGAGAGCTGCAATTATCATCAAACACAACCATCAATCAGTAGATACCATCTCACCACTCCACCTGTTACCTACCTCTTATCTACTCATAAAGATGATCTTCCCAAGGCAGACATGCCACTTTAGAAGAGAGCTCATTTCATAACTCCCACTAGTAGGTTTGAGGTTTGGGAGAGTTCGTCAGCTACTGCTGCTAGGCAGGATGGACATACTCTATCCATAAGATTGACTATGGATTTATTGATACTATGGATGCTAGTATCCGTGCTTCTAAGAGTAGAGCGATGACCACCGTAGGGGAGGTCAATGAGAAGTTACAGACTTTCTACTACTCAGAGGCAGGAGACTCATGAGCTCAAGGTGCATTGTGAGGATGTACAGGATGACTGAGCTTTACTGAGAGCTTAGGCTTCTCTATTGACGAGAGAGAGGAGATACTTTCGCTTGATGGCTTCTTTTAAAAGTGTGAGGTTCTTATTGCCTGACAGGCATGGGCTCATTCTGAGAGCAGGAGCCAGGCCATGAAGGCCCAGATTAGAGGCTATCTATAGAGGATGTCGATTGGTACTGACAGAGGTAGAGGAATTAGAGTGATGAGGACACGACGGATGTAGCCACATATTCAAGTACATGCACGACAGGTCTCAGAGAAGTTGTATGAGAACTTCTAGAGGCAGGACCTTAGGATGGACCAGCTAAGCTAGTAAGTAGTGTTAGTTATTGTTCATTTTTGCTAATCCTGTATAGCTTGCTAAGTTTTATGGGTAACTCCCAGCTAGTAGGCTATATGGATCTTTTGTCATTGTTTAGCTATCTTGTATAGCAAGTAAAGTATTATGGGTAATTCCCAGCTAGCATTGCCTTAAGACTATATTTTCATTTTGTATCTTATATGTACTGATCATGTTGCAATCAGAACTATCATGTATGATTATCGATGTTGTTATGAATGAATGTTGATTTATTTATATCATTGTTGATTTCACTTCAGTTGTATAATTCTCTGTGTGTTGTGATTTCATTTTATTTATTATGCATATCTCATGTCGCATTTATGATTGTATGAAATCTAACGTGTATTATATTTTCTTGTGACTTTGAAGAAACTGCTGTTAAAGAATGAAACCAACACAATAACCACCACTGCACCTATGACTGATGCCACCATTAAGGCACTAATTGCACAAGGAGTTGCTGATGCATTGGCAGAAATTGAAGCAAATAGAACCAGTAGGAATGGTGATGACAACCATGATTCAGGAACTAGTAGCAGAAGGACAGAGCGAGCTGCTCGTGAGTGCACTTACAATGACTTATTGAAATGCAAACCCTTTAATTTCAAGGGTACTGAAGGAGTTGGCAGTTTAACTCAGTGGTTTGAGAAGATGGAGTCTGTATTTCATATTAGCAACTGCACTGCTGCATACCAGATCAAGTTTTCTACTTGAAATCTTCTTGGCAGTGCTCTGACGTGCTAGAATTCCCACGTCAAGACAGTTGGTCATGATGGTGCATACGGAATGCCATAGAAAACATTGAAAAAGATGATGATAACCAAATATTACCCAAGAGGCGAGATCAAGAAGCTAGAGATTGAACTATGGAATCTAAGAGTCAAAGGTACTGATGTGTTGAGCTATAACCAACGTTTCCAAGAGTTGGCACTGATGTGTTCGAGGATGTTTCCCAAAGAATCTGATGAGGTCAAGAAGTATGTCGGTGGACTTCTCGACATGATTTAGGGAAGTGTGATAGCTTCTAAGCCTAAGACAATGTAGGATGCCATTGAGTTTGCCACTAAAATGATGGATTAGAAGATCCGTAGTTTAGCTGACCGTCAAGCTGAAAACAAAAGGAAACTTGATGACACTTCAAGGAACAACCAGAACCGACAGCAACCTTTCAAAAGGCATAATGTGGCAAGGGCCTATACTGCTGGGCCTGGGGAAAAGAAAGTGTACGAGGGATCTAAACCTCTGAGCCCTAAATGCAACTACCATCACGATGGGCAGTGTGCTCCTAAGTGCACCAACTGCAAGAGGAATAGCCATCTGGCCCGGGACTGTAAAAGCCAGCCTGCTGCTGCTAATAATCAAAGAGCCCCAGGGGCGAATCAAAGGGTTGTCACTTCCTTTGAGTGTGGATCTCAGGGCCATTTCAAGAGGGATTGTCCCAAGTTAAAAAATAACAACCGTGGAAATTAAGCAAGAAATGGTAGAGCAACAGTAAAGGCTTATGCTATGGGAAATGCAGGGAAAAACCTAGATGCCAATGTAGTTACGGGTAATTTTCTCTTAAACAACTGGCTATGCTTCTATCTTGTTTGATACTGGTGCCGATAGGAGTTTTGTGTCTACTGCATTTAGTTACTAAATTGATATCGTTCCAACTGCATTAGACCATGATTATGATGTCGAACTAGCTGACGGGAAAATAATTGGAGTTAATACTATCATACGGGGTTGCACTTTAAACTTCTTAAATCATCCATTCAACATCGATTTAATGCCCGTAGAACTTGGTAGTTTTGATGTCATTATTGGTATGGATTGGTTAGTAAATTATCATGCCATAATCGTTTGTGATGAGAAGATCATTCGTATTCCCTTTGGAAATGCGATCTTAATTGTTCATGGTGACGAAAGCAACCATGAGCACGGGTCTTGATTAAACATCATCTCGTGCACCAAAACGCAAAAGTATTTGCTGAAAGGTTGTCATGTCTTTTTGGCACATGTCACCATAAAGTAGGCTGAAGACAAGTTAGAGGAGAAGCGACTTGAAGATGTACCGATTGTTCGAGACATTCCCAAAGTATTTCTTGAGGACTTGCCGGGTATTCCACCAACTCGACAAGTGGAATTTCAAATTGATTTGGTACCTGGTGCTGCACCTGTAGCACGGGCGCCTTATTGATTAGCTCCATCCGAGATGAAAGAATTGTCGGATCAACTGCAGGAACTTTTTGACAAAGGCTTTATAAGACCCAGTTCCTCATCTTGGGGAGCTCCGGTCTTGTTTGTCATGAAGAAGGATGGATCATTTTAGATAAGCATCGATTATAGGGAATTAAATAAGCTAATGGTGAAGAACCATTATCCGCTTCCAAGGGTCGAGTGTCTACTTGATGATCGACTGGAGGTCAGGTTATCATCAGCTGAGAGTTCATGAAGAAGACATCTCGAAGACCGCTTTCAGAACTCGTTACGGCCATTATGAATTTCTAGTTATGCCATTTGGTTTGACTAACGCACCAGCTGTATTTATGGATCTTATGAATCAGGTGTGTAAGCCATATCTGGCTAAATTTTTCATTGTCTTTATTGAATACATTCTGATCTACTCAGAGCAAGCAAGAACATGAAGAGCATCTTAAATAATCTTAGAGTTGCTTAAGAAGGAGGAGTTGTATGCTAAATTTTCTAAGTGTGAATTTTGGATTCCCAAAGTACAGTTCCTCAGTCACATGATTGACAATAAGGGCATTCATGTGGATCCCGCCAAGATCGAGTCTATTAAAGATTAGGCATCTCCTAAGACTGCAACTGAGATTCATCAATTTTTAGGTCTTGGCAGTTATAATCGAAGATTCATTGAAGGATTTTATGAGATCGCTAAATCAATGACCAAGCTAACCTAAAAGAAGGTCAAGTTTGATTGGGGTGACAAACAAAAAGCAGCTTTCCAACTATTGAAAGAGAAGTTGTGCAGTGCACCTATCTTGGCTTTACCTAAAAGAGCTGAGAACTTTATTGTTTATTGCAATGCTTCGAATAAAGGATTAGGTGTTGTGTTAATGCAAAATGAGAAGGTGATTGCTTATGTATCATGAAAACTGAAAATTCATGAGAAGAATTATACAACTCATGACTTGGAGTTAGGAGCAGTAGTGTTCACTCTAAAGATTTGGAGGTACTATCTATACAGAACAAAGTGTACCGTGTTCATTGATCACAAAAGTTTACAACACATCCTTGATCAGAAGGAATTGAACATGAGGCAACATCGCTGGTTAGAGTTTCTCAGTGATTACGATTGTGAGATTCGTAATCACTCAGGAAAAGCAAATGTTGTGGCTGATGCTTTGAGCAGGAAAGAATGAATTAAGCCATTATGTGTTCGAGCCTTAGTTATGACTATTGGTTTGGATCTTCCCAAGCAAATTTTTGAAGCTTAAACTGAAGCAAGAAAACCAGAAAACATCAAGGATAAAGATATGGGAGGTATGCTGGTTGTGACCTCAAGGGAATCAAAAATCCCTAGGAAAGAAAATTTGGAACCACATGCTGATGGAACGTTGTGTTTGAATAAAAAAATTTGGTTGCCATGCTTTGGTGATCTAAGGACTTTGATTATGCATGAGTCACACAAATCAAAATATTCTGTTCATCTTGGTTCTGACAAGATGTACCAAGACATAACGAAATTATATTGGTGGCCCAGCATAAAATCCGACATTGCTACTTTGTTAGCAAGTGTTTGACATGCCTAAAGGTCAAAGCTGAACACCAAAAACCATCTGGTTTGTTGGTGCAACCTGAGATTCCTGAGTGGAAATGGGATAATATCACCATGGATTTCATCACCAAGCTACCAAGGACGTCAAGTGGTTATGATACCATTTCGGTAATTGTAGACTGACTTACTAAGTCTGCACACTTTTTGCTGATGAGGGAAAATGACCCAATGGAGAAATTGACAATATTGTACATGAAAGAAGTAGTCACGAGACATGGAATACCAATCTCAATCATTTGTGACTGTGACGGTAGATTTATGTCAAATTTCTTGAGGTTATTTCAGAAGGCTTTAGGTACTCGATTGGATATGAGTACTACTTACCATCCGCAGACCGATGGACAGAGCGAAAGAATCATTCAGATACTAGAAAATATGTTATGCGCTTGTGTGATAGACTTTGGAAATGGTTGGGATAGACACTTACCGCTAATTGAGTTCTCATACAACAATAGTTATCATACGAGCATTAAAGTTGCACCATTTGAGATGCTTTATGGTCGTAAGTGTCGTTCACCTGTTTACTGGGCTGAGGTCAGAGATACTCAGCTTACCGGTCCAGAAATCATTCATGAGACTATTGAGAAAATCGTTTAAATCAAATAAAGAATTCAAGCCGCTCGTGATCGACAAAAGAGTTACACTGATGTAAGGCATAAGCCCTTATAATTTCAAGTTGGAGACAAGGTTATGTAAAAGTTTTGCCTTAGAAAGGGGTTATTATTGGGATTCTTGATTTGATGAGACAAAGTGAATAAAAGAATGAAACAAGATGGAAACAAGAGGGACAAAAATTGTCATCATGAAGTTCTACAAGATGTAGAAGAAAATATAGATTTGGTCAAAATTAGATAAGAATGAATATTAATTAGAAGATAATTAATTGATTCTCTCATTAATATATTAATTAGTTTCCTTGTAAGCCTAGGACTCCTTATGCTATAAAAGGAGGTCCAGGCATTTAGAAAAATCCATCCATAGCATAGTCGACTGATAAGAGTCGAATAGTAAAGGTGTGTGTATGTGTACACCATAGTTAGTAGTTAATTAGTAATAGACATATTATAGATGTCTATGTAGTAGTTAGTAACCCCTAGTTATAGTTGGGGTAATAGGGAAATTGTTTGAATGAAAAACCTTGTTCATAACATTGATGTTCTTGTTTATTCCGCTGCATATTATGTTATTCAATGTTATTATATCCTAGATGAGCAAAACAATTCTCCACAATTGGTATCAGAGCAGGTTGCTCTTGATATCTAGGATCTACAAGGTTTTTGAAGAAACCCTAAAAACCTTAATTTTCAAGAAATTGATTTTTGGTTAAAGTTTTATGGGGTTTTGGAGTTTAATTGATATAACAGTGTTTATGATCGTCCTCTCTACCTTAATTGGTATGCAATATTGGCATTCTTTTTATAATTATATTTTTGGTGAATGGAAAAATTTCACTTTAGAAAATCAACTTATAAATTTGAAACCAAAAATCTTACTTACATAATAGATGAATTACTTTCCAAAATGTAAGACTTTTTCTAAAGACATTGGTTGACTTAGTTAAATTAAAAAGAGCACGTATGATTAGGTGTGTTAAGAGCTTGTGGGAGTAAAAAGACACAAATCATTCATATAAGCTTTAGGTTTTCCAAATAAACCTTGCTTAAGCAAATACACTTATATTTAACTACATCATCTCTTGTTCTTCACATTTTTAAAATCCAATGCAATAGGATTTGTGAAAGCTTAGCCCCACAAAAGGTAGGTTAAAGAACTAGCTAGGGCATTTTCACCCGGTCAAGTCAAAATTAACTCCTATTTCTCACCAACGGATTACCAAAAAGTAATATTTTTCCCCAAACTAAGCTTCTATTGTAAGCAAAAATTTTAAAAATTTCCACTTTTTTCACAAAAAGGGTAATTCAAAAAGGTTCAAACAAGGTTGCGTGAAGTGCAAGTCAATATCGAAGATATCCTTCCCCAAACTAAAACGAAACATTGTCCTCAATGTTTAAAAAATAGGGGTCAAAAGGAATCTAAACAAAAATTCTAAGGTCATGCCAAAAGAATAGATGTTAGTTCGATAAAGACAAGGATATGAGATTTCCCACTTTATGAAGAGAAGATTGGAGACCATCAATGGAAATTGTGGGCATTGCTTTGTTCTTCCACAATTTTGAACCATGAATCCTCCAAAATCCGGAAAACCTAGACAAACAAGCACAAACAACCAACAAGAACGAAAGAGAACAAGCCTCCTCTCATCATTTTCATTGTTAGCTCATAAACGACTTAAAACGGCTTAGTTTTTGTTAACCGAGTACAAGCTATACTCGACCCCGAATTGATTTGTCCTTGGGGAAGCAAAGAGAAAATCAGAGTCCCCTAGCTTGACTCATTTCCCCAAACTAGGTTCATTATGGAGGATAATAGTAGGAATGAAGAAATTCCAAGAGGTGGAAACCTCCCCAAACTAGGTATGAAAGATATACCATAGCATTTTTGATCCTGGGTTCAAAAAACTTTTTAGAAAATATTTTCAAGAGAGAAAATGTGAACCCAGACAATGCTTTGGTAACATGAAAGTCTATTAAGGGTGGGTGGAGTGGGTCAAAAACATCAAGAATACCCGGATCAAAAACTAAGACCTTAGGGTTCAAAATATCATTCTTAGGCTCAACTTGAAAGTTTTCAAGGTCAAAGTCTAACATCATTTCAGAAGAACGGGTGGGCAGGGTGGGTAAAACATTTGGCTCATGAACTTTAGAGTTCTTATCAACTAGGATACCCGGGTTGAAAACTTTATCCTCATTGATTGTTGAGAATAAAGCATCACTTACATGAAAATCCTCATAACAAACCAAATCATTTCCTTCAACATAACTTGAACCACCGGGTTCAAATTCATCACTTAAGCTCTTAAAAACACTTGAACTTGATTTGTCAAAATCTTTGGTTTTATCACTATCAGAATCCATTCTCTCAAAATCCTCTCCATACAAAATTCTTTTCCACTCATCATTGTTAGAATCCATCTCAAAGAGATCATCATCATTATCAAAGTCATCTTTTGGTAGAGATTCCAAATTAAGTTCTTTTGGTGAAAATGACATGTCATCTAAAACAAACTCTTTTGACATATCGGGAGTATTTTAATTAATAAATTCCTCAACTTTAGACTCAGTGGGATCACTAGTAGGGTCACCGTAAAGCAAGAACTCGATAACATCATCTGGAGTCATGTCATCCCTCTCTAGGTATGATGAGAAGTCAATAAGAGCAAATTCATTGGCGAACTCATCCAGAGAGTACTCACTAGCCTCTGAAGAAGATCTCTTGGGATTGGAATGAGATCTTCTTTGTCTAATTCCTTGTTTGGAATAAAGTTAAGATCCTCATCCCCCATTTTGAAAGAGTCCTCAAGATTATTGTTTGGAAAGATAGTGATTTGTTGTGATATTGCCACCTTCGGAAGCAATTTGACGCGTGATGAATAATCTTCTGATGAATGATTCTAAAATTCTCTAAATTCGATGTAAAACAAGCCCTTCTTCTAGCAACTAGGTCAGATATTTTCTTAACTTCTTCCTTTTGTTTGATAATTTCTCCCACAGAGAGTCAACTCTTCAATAATAATAGTTGATGTGGGAGAAGTCAGAATCAATACTCTCAGGATCAAAAACATCTTTGAAAACGGTCATCATAACATGTCCTCCATGTGGATTGACTCTTTGTCTTGACGACGTCCCGGTTTAAAACTATCCTTGCCCATACCATCCCTTATCCTAGCTCTTCCCTGTGGACGTCAATTAAGACCGTGCGGTCCTTAAGAAAGGCGACTACAAGTATCAAGGTACTCGGTGTTGACCTCATATCACACTACCACGATGTCCGACAGGAAAGGAAAAATGTCCAACCTTTACAAGTACATCCTCTGCTATGCCGGTTGGAATGGCTAATGAACCATTGGCAAGCTCGAGGGTCATCTTGGTTGTGACAAGCTCAGGTAGCTTAAGCTTTTGATAAATCCCTAATGGCATGAGATTAATGCCGGCCCCTAAGTCAGCTAGGTGATGGTCATTAAATATTCCCGAGCCTTGTATAAGTAAAACTTAGTTTACGGGAATTTAGTTAAGCTAGTTGTACTTTCTCTCTCTAAAATCTATTTTTCTTATTTTTGTGTTTGGTGATGAAATGATATCCTAACACATCCGCCAAAGTAATGTTCACATGAATCTTTTTGAACATTTCCCAAAACTTTTGGATTTGTACTTTATCATTTTCACCTTTCTTTTCATACTCTACCCTAGAAGGATATGGAAGAGTTTTTGTTGGCTTGTTTGGTTTGATTGGTGGAGTTTTAGGCAAGAAAAACTCTTCCTTATCAATTAAGATCTTTTCAAAAACACTTTCTCTAACCTCATCATCTTTTTCTTTCTCATTCATCCCTTTCTCATTATCTTTCAACTTATCTTTCCCTTCCCCATGGTCTACCCGAGGTTGGACGTTTGCGGTACTTTGTGAACTTTTGGGTTGCACTTTGTCCTTTGTCACCTCGGTTTCCTTAGCCTTCTCATTGTCCGGATTGACATAAGGAGGAGGCATAGGGGGTAAAGGTCCATCAAGAACAACACCACTACGGGTGGTAATAGCCTTGACTTCATTTCTAGGATTAGGAATAGTATTACTTGGTAAAGTTCCCGAACCCGATGCATTGTTATTACCCATTTGCTTTTGAAACATGTTAAGCATCATATTTTGAAAATTCATTTGCTCAATTTGAAAATCTTGTTGTTCCTTTTTGAAATCATTCAAATTCTTTTACAAATTATTCAGAGTAACATCATTTGCTTTTGTGTAAGCCTCAAATCTAGCATAAGTCGCCGAAACTTGTGTACTCGGGGCTTGATAAGCTTGAGCTTGTTGTGTTAAGCCCGAGTTAGCTCCATGGTTAACTTGGTTGGTTTGGTTCACATTCCTAGTCCCATTATACCCTTGGTTCCCATTGTATCCTTGGTTAGGTCTAGAAGCTTGGGGATTGGGTTGAGTAAAGCCCGGTGGTCTTATTTGGTTCGCTAAGTTGGGAGGACGGTATCCGGAATTTCCATTTTGAACAAAGTTACCGACCGAAGCGGTTTGTTGAAATTGTTGGAAATTATCATGATAAACCGGGTACTCATAACCTCCCCTAGTCATTGGGCACACATTATAACTGTGATTACTACCACAAGTAGTACACCTTTCCTCTACCGCTTTAATCGGAACGGGAGTAGGCACAAGAGCTTTCATCATTTTTTTTATCTCATTCATTTCATTTCTAAAAGTCAAAGTCATCTTATCCTCTAATGCCGCTGCCATTTGTTGGAATTCGAAGTTAGATGATGAAGAAGTAGAAGAAGATGGAGGAGCATTCGTACTCACTCGCATCACGGCGTTCCGTGAACATCTAACTTTGGCTTTATTCTCTATGATTTGTAGTCCTTCGGTTGGACTTTTGTAGAGAAAATTGCCACCGGCAGCGGAATTAAGAGAATCTTGATCATTATAGCTCAACGAATTATAGAATGTGTCTAATTGGTGCATGAGCGAAAACCCGTGATGAGGACACTTCCTTAGAAGTTCCTTGAAACGCTCCCAAGCTTCGGAGAAAGATTCTTGAGCAATTTGTCGAAAATTCGTTATTTCATTCCGAAGATTGGTAGTCTTAGAAGGTGGAAAGAAAAAGTTGATGAACTTAGACACTAAGTCATCCCATGTAAGAATAGAATTCGGGGGTTCTTTGTCCAAGCCACCTTTTGCGGCAACCCTCGTCAAGAGAAAATGGAAATAGAAGTCGAAGTTTGAGTGTGTGTTATGTAAGCATCAATCCGTGTACCTTTGATTATTGTTTATGCTCTACAAAATGACAACAATACTGAAGCATGAGGCTCCTCATCATTACCTCCTCGAAAAATTCGATTTTGAACAAGATTTCATGAGAGATGATTTTAGTTCAAAATTTTGAGACATTGATGGGGTGGTACAACTAATAGCACTTCAAACCCCCCAGTGATGGGTCTGCTTGAAGTGTCTCGGGTCCATAGGTCGTATCAACGTCCATTGTGGAAACGTAAGACCGAATAGAAGGATTGCCTCTTGTTTTTGTCGAGAACGTTGACGATTCTTCGTCTTCTCGTAATCAGATGTATTCCAATGAAGAACGAGTGCTAGCATTGCATAGTGAAAATAATGAAAAAAGAAGACTTTGAGATTAAAAGATTATTTTGTTTGGGAATATACATTTTTTAAGTATTTATTAGGAAAGAAAACAAAAAGAAAAATATTTTTTGGCAACCGTTAATTACAAGCGTGTCACGATAAGTCTCCAACGAGTAATCGCACAAATTGGGTTGAAAGAGCTTATCGAGCTACAATGACTTCTTTAGCAAGTAGCTATCACCTTTTCTTAAACGCACCTGTATAGTTGTAAACCCGAAGTTCCGTCGTACCTTCGCAATAACCAAGATTATAATTTTGATTGTTAATTGGAATGGTTTAAGATTGGTAGCTAGTATCCAAATTTTTGTTTATTTTTTATTATTTTTTTTTATTAAATTCGATAGGAATCGAATTAAGAACGTTTTGAATTTTTAATAGAATATATCCAAAAATAAGACAAAAGTAACTTCCAAAAAGGAAGGGTCTTCAAAACTCTACTTCAACGAATATCTCAAAAATCGTTCACACAAGAAAAAGTGTCCTCCCCCGGCAACAGCAGCCAAATTTGGTATGCGTTTGTCAAGTCACTAGATCAACATTTATATTATATATATTAATCGTGACAAAGCCTTTTCCAAATTAAACTTCTCAAACAAGAAAATAAAAGAATAAAATCACCTCACTAAAGACAACACAAAATGTATATTTTTAAACACGGGTAGAATTTCTTCTCGGGTCCGTATCCCAACGAAGTCGTGAATTGGAAATTCGGAAAGTAATTATCGGTATTCAATTCAAGATGTATAAAGAATTTTCTATGAATTTTGAATTACACTAACGAATAAAATAATAAGCACAATCTAAACTATAAGAAACAATGTAAAGAAATAAAAACGTTTAAAATCTAATATCGACAAAATAACAAAACCGAATTAAAAACGTGAGCTAAAACAGAAATATAAAATATAAGGCACTACTATTTAACAAATTTTATACTCTAAAATATCCACTAATTTAAAAAAGAAAATTTTTAAGAAAAGAATTAGAATTTTTAACTATTTTCTTGTATTATCAAGATGATTTTTTAAAGAAAAAATAGAATTACTAAAAATACTTCTTTTTCTAAAATTATTACTAAAATTCTAATTTTTATTTTTTCAAAAATACTAGCGAATGAAAAAGAAATTATTACAAAAAAGAATAAGAAATTGTTCCAACTATTTTTCCTATTTACTATGAATTTTTATAAAAAAGAAATACAAAAAATCTAGTTTTAATTTCTAAGAAAATACAAATTCAATTAGAAAAATAAAGAATAATGATATTTTAACTACTTAAAATTTCAGCAATCTAATGGTATGAAAATGCCGCAATTTTTATATAGCAATTCTGAACCTAATTTTACTAATAAAATCTAAGTACCTAATTTCTTATTAAAACTAATTTCAAAAAAATTAAGAAACTTTTTTTTAATCCTAAAAGACAGGTAGAGAAATTGCAAAGAATGAAAGCAATAGGAGTAGGCTGGAAAAATAAAGAAATTTACACTCAAGTATGAAACATATAACCTTCAAACTCTTGAATATGAATGCACATCAAACCCAACGATTTTTAGCTTATTTTTTCTGGCCCCCTTAATTTAAAAAATGACATTAGCAAAAAACTCTAAAACTACAAAGTTACTCTTACTTATACACAACAACTTTAATAAACAGCACATTATGAACGTTTTATCCTCAGATAACAAAAAATTAAGCATTAAAACTAAACATCAAAACTAAGGTTTTCCCAAACTTTATTCAAACTTTGGCTTATATCAAGCTTATTATTCAATGAAAAATTGAACCAAAAGAGAGCTAAGTGAAGATATGGTAATGTGTACAAGAGATGAGTCTAAAAAAAAACAAGCTACAAGATACAAGATTAACAAGATAATAGCACTCTAAAAGCTAAGGTTTATAGCTTATCACTGAAATTAAGCTAATCTAATAAGCTAACTATCTTATTTTAGTTACCTAGAAGCTAAAATTTTGGAAATAAGACTACTCTAGATGAACTTTGAACATAAACCTAGATAAAAGGTTATTGTAATTGACAACAACTAGAAAAGAGACATCTAAAAGAAATAAAGCTAGTGATCTAACCATGATAGCATAATAAACCATACTTTTTTGCAGGATCAATTAAGCTAACACTAAAGCTAATAAATAGAAAATTAAGAGATGACTACATGTAAAAACTAATAGAGTACTTTCTAAATGGCTAACACAAACTTCTACACTCCTACATTTCAAGAGCTAATAAGACAGCTAGAAAAGAGATTAGCAAACAGCAGTATTAACTGATTAAATACAGCTAATTTCTGATTATAGTTATGTAAAAAACTTAAATTCAGGCTAAATTCTTAATGTTGAGTAAACTCATTTAAAAACCAACCACTACAAGTATCTAAGTGTAGCCTTAGACCTAAAATTGCGACACTAGAATGACTGAAAATTACTTAAATCTAAACCATTTTGCACTTAAAAAACGTCCTGGTGTTAGCACACTATTTTTAAACCAATAAATCTTTAAAACATGCACTAACCTTCTGAAAACTTTAGAAAACCTGTTCTTATTGAGAAACTCAACTAAAGAAATGAATTAAACTTTTGGCAAATTGACTTTAAGAGTCAAAGTTGTGTTAATCCAAACACTCCTTAAACTTTTGATCACGAGCTAACAGCTTTTGAACTCTATTTTTAAACTAAATAACTGAAAACCTTATATCTACACTATCTAAAACGAGCCTAATTGAGCTATCTAAAGCACAACAATGTCCTAGCTTATTAAAAGGAATAAGCTAGTATATCACTCAGCTATATCATACAAATATGACAGAATCTAAAAGAATTGATGACCGTTAATGTACATTCTAGCTACAATTAAGCTTAAAGCATTTAATATCTAAGCTGACTAAAAAAATTAACAAGTTTAAGCAAAACAAGAAGACAATTCCATAAGCTGGATGAATTGAAGTTGAAAGAATTCTGAACTTTAAAATCATAAAGCTAACCTATGATATTTTGATCTTAAACTTAAGGTCACTCATGTGATGAGTGACCTTTAAAAACAAAACCTGAATGGAACCTTGCCTCATAAAACCTACAAGGATATATAAGCTCAATAGATGAAATTAGCTTATTACTTTCCCTTATTGCCTCCAAACTCAATCTAATTAAGACCTCAAAAAACTGAACAAAATTTGAGACAATAAGAGACAAATACAGTATTTAAAAAGGATTTTAAACAAATTTAAACACTTTAGAACAAAATGAAACAAAAAAATCCCCCAATATTTATATTGAGCTAATTTCAAAAGCTTATTAAGCTAAAACAGACTTATACATGAAAAACTTGAACACAAACACGATTCAATTAATTTTTAATTGCGTATAAAGAAAGATTACAAGATACGAAACACAAAGTACAATTGATTTAAAAGATATTAAAAAAACTATAAATCGACAAAATGAACAGTACATGTAAGCTTAAAGAGAAAATTACAAAGAAAATTGAACTTTCTAACACACACGGAACTAACTCTCTCACGTAACATTTCAAGCTTCTATTTATAGATGAGAGTGATGAAAGGATGAGACACTCAACATTACAAAGCCCTTGGATCTTTTCTCTTCTAATTTAAGCCGTTGATGATAGTATGCTTGAGGTGTTCCGCACCAATAGAAGATTGTCACGTGCGTGCCAAAAAGATTTGATGTGGGTAAATACGCAGGTGGGGTGAAGTAGATGCATAAACGGGATACGGATTTTGGGGAAACTTGGGTTGTTGTCGCTATTTTGCGAGGCGGGAAAATCAAGTTGTGGTTTGTTAAAAGGAAAGTTTGCCCCAGCGGGTATATTTGAAAGGTTGAATGTAATTGCGCAACAAGACCTTGTTTTTCTTTGTATTTCCAAAGTGTAGTTTTAAAATAACATTGAAATTTGACAATAATGGCCCTTGTAGCGTTAGCGCATCTCCTTTTTTTCCTCTTCCGTAAACCAACATTCAACACTTTTGCGATCTTTGGACTCCTTTGGACTTCAAAACATCCAAATGAAACCTTGAACTTTGAAAAACTTTCATTATTGATCCCTTTGACTTCAATGTGGGTGCTTCATTGACTGACTTTCTTGACATTTACCTCTTTTGACTTATTTTGGAATCTTTTTCCTTATATACAGGCTGATACCGCCATTAATCTTTTCCTCATGAACACATGTCTCTTACATTTCTTGTCGTTTTTGCTTGTTTTTGCTCTTTTTGACTTTAATATCCTTTCCTCCTGACACATTAAGACACAAAAGCACACATATGTCTAGGTAAAATATGCAACCTAGTTCTCTATAACCTTGGCTCTGAATACCAATCTGTAACACCCCCAAAATGGGTCGTAGCGGAAATATGTCCGGAAGCGTTACTTTATAATACCATTGCACAAGATATGAGAGAACGATCTCTAGATGAGTCGTTTGAAAAGTAATCTTGTAATGTTTAAACTCCAATGCACATCAAGTAAACCAAGCGTCTAATTCACCTGAGAAAAACATGCTTAAAAGTGTCAACATAAAGTTGGTAAGTTCATAGGTTTGTTTAAGTATAAATGTAAAATCAAAGATTTATGAAGCGTGTATGACCATTTCAACCCTTATAATAGCCACAAAAATGTAAGTATGGATGTTGAAATTAAAGATTTGTAAATGTATATTGCCTAGTATGCAATATCCAAAAGAGTGATTTCGATTACACTAAGTTCATGAAAATGATGCACTAACTGAAATCTAGGACATGTGCCCATACAGGGTGCCCTACCTGGAACACCCGAGCAGTAACTCAAATGTGTATGTACCCATACAAGGTGCCCTACCTAGAACATTCGGGCAGTAAATTCAATGTATATGTACCCATACAAGGTGCCCTACTTGGAACACCCGGGCAGTAATTTCAATGTATATGTACCCATACAAGGTGCCCTACCTGGAACACCAGGTCAGTAATTTCAATGTATGTATACCCATACAAGGTGCCCTACTAGAACACCCGAACAATAATTTCAATGTATGTGTATCCATACAAGGTGCCCTACCTGGAACACCCGGGCAGTAATTTCAGTGTATATGTACCCATACAAGGTGCTATTTTCAATGCATAAATCTAACTTTGTTAGATTTCATATAATTATAATATTTTTTTTCTCATAAACTTCTGGGTATTATTTTTGTAGTTTAATTGTGCTATTCCTGAATTCTTGTGTATATCTGGTTAGATGTAATTGTGTAGAATTTAGTAACCGGTTAGTGTGTTTTGTAGGTAACTCGTGAAACCCGACATCTATCACGCCCAATATGTGTTTGATGTAAGTCCTAAACTAAGTTTAGCAAAAGTCCCGTTGTGCATATAGATGAAGTTAACGAGATTACAATAAGGTCTTCTTCTAAGTATGCATCATCTCACATTAAATACTATGTGTGACTATTATATTGTTCTAAATTATTATGTTCTTGAATCGGTTTAACATTTTTTGTTATTCGTTTTCATCAGGTTAAGCAAACTGATACTATTTGCTTAAAATAGCAATAACTAAAAGCATTTTTGCCTTGAGTTTGGGGTCATTTTCATCGTATGTTTTGGAGGTTCCATATATGAGGTTTGTGATTGTGAACTCTACTCTTAGTCTTGAACTAAACGAATATCAGTTTGTAAATTGAGCATATCGTTGTTGATAAATTATTCACTAAACAGGCAGAACATATATTTTTGTTGTAGAAAAGTCATCCTTACCACGAGCCAACGTTGAATTGTGTTCGATCACTTGAAAACCTTGTTAGTGATAATGTCCTTTACCGCGAAGATAGCTAATGTGTCGTAAGAGTTGTAAGCGCAACTTTTCGTGAAGGTTGACTGTTTTTTCTACATGTTTGTTCATTGACTTGTCCATACATATATTTCTAATATGACGTTTTCATGTTTGCAATTACGATATATATCAGTTCTACCCCCTATCCATACTTAGAACTAATATATATATATCGTAATTGCATGCCATATTAATCGAAGCTTTGAATTCATGTATATGTTTTGCATTATATTGGTATACTCTTTATAGTTTCATAGAGATTTAGTAGAATACTCGATATACTATTGTAATGTAGCCGTGGCCATCATAGAAAAAATTGTGGTTATTTTAGTCACAAATTTACCCACAAATTATACAGGGTATGTCTTATATTTTTACCCAGAGTGTTACACACAACTATTTTCATGGGAAGTTTTACCCATACGATACCCACAACTATATCAATGGGTATTTTCGTGGTAACTTATGAAATCTCGTAAAAACATTTCCCACGATTCAACACAATCACCCACCAAAAACATTGTGGGTAACGTTACCCACCACTTGAATATTTCATGGGTACCAAATTAGCCTCAGAGGTTTTGCCAATGTATATAGGTTTGTGGGTAATGCGTGGGTATTAGCCGATTACCCACGAATATTGCTCTTTTAATCCAAAAATTTGGCCGTGGGTAATTGATGGAATTCTTGTAGTGTTATGCAATCCGTAAAAGTTTCATGTACTTGTGTCCATAAAAATAAACAAGCATGTATTCTCACCCCAAAGTAGTTCAAAACGAATATCAAAACAAGTAAATTAGGGGCTATAAAACTCACATTAACAAGTAGTGGTAACGAGAATAAAGTAAGCAAGCATGAAGGAAACGATATGACCTACTCGCGACCTAAATCAATAAGACGCCTTAGGGTCACCATGATATGTTCTATATGTACATGAGTTTAAAAAGTTTTATCGCTCATACCTTTGATGTGTGTCTCTTGTTTTTTTTCTAAAGAAATGTCTTAGGTTGAGGCACGAGTGATGGTTATGCTTAAACATAACATCACCGTTAAGGTTGATGAGTAGTTGATCAACATATGGCATCATGGCGAGTTAGTGTGGACCACTTGTTATCTAACAACGCGAGGTAAGACTTCAAACAAAGTCGTTAGTTGATCATATGTGACATGGCCATCTTTTATTATGAATGACGTAACCACATATTCATCGATCCATGTAATACGATGTTTGTCACGTGAGGGAGGATTTTTTGTCTGAATGCATGGCTTGATATGTAAAAGGGTTATTCATCTAAAAGTATGAATTCAAAGGGTAGACGTGTCACAATCACGTGGTTGATTCATGTTAGTAACGTGCATTGTATATGTATAAGTTTATGATATCACACATCTTTATAACTTTCCTTGAAGCATATGTCTAGCGCTTTGTACTTGACCTTGTAAGGCATGATTCTTCCGATAATAGATGAGAACCTCTTAGTATAAAATGGTTTGTCATGCGGTCACCTATTTCTCAATCATTAAACTCACCAAACTTCGTACCCCATCACATGTGCTTACTTTCTATTTGTACAGATGAAGTAAATTACTATTTTTAGTTTGAATTCATATATCAACACATTAGCAATAAACGACATACACCAAGCGAATCAAACCGTTAAACAACACAACTACCCGTGTATAATGCTAACATCATTCGCTCTAACGGACCAATTTCTTAAAGAAAGGAAACTTACGACCATCTAAAACGTGACATGTCTGAAAATCAAATCTTACTTGATGCAAACAACCTTAAAACTATCACACCGATCTCTCCACAACGAAAGACTTTACCTGGTTTTGATCTGTATGACGATATCTTAAAGTCTTAAACTGGTGATATAAAATTCACAAACCTATAATTTCAACTTTTTTTAAAATTCTCAAACTACACAAACCGACCTAAAAACATATGTTTCCAATCAACAATCTATTAAACAAAACAAAACCTATCTCAACACAAAACACTTTCTTTCTTGTTTAACTTGCATCATCAAATTCGCTTCTCAATTCTCCGTACAAAAACAACCTCCAAAACCCTAAAAATCACCAATCAAACATAAAGCACAAGCTTTCCTTCAGCAAATTGAGTAATGTCAAATTGGGTCATCATTAATTATTAACACTAATTCACTTTTAATTCCAAAGATCTCACTCTTTTCTCATCTGGGTTTCATTCTTTCTTTCTTTTTTTATAAATATTTATTAAGGAATTGAATATATGTCCGTCAATCAATCAAAAGGTGATAGAACCAATAACGACTTTAAAAGATCGGGTCGACCCAATAACCCCAATTCTCCAAGAAACTTTTCCGGTGGTGGTGGCAGGGGTGGTGGCGGCGGAGGTGGTGGTGGTCCCGCCGCAGCGCCGTCGTCTGGGTATTATTCGGTTAAAAGGTATGAAATTTATATGATTAGGGTTTGTCTTTTTTTATTTTATTATATGGGTTCGTTTTGTAATTTAATAAAGTTTGTGTTTTTAATGTAGTTATAAGAAGGTGGTGAGTAATAATCCTTCTTCGCAAGGAGTGCAGACTAGTAGAGTGGCAGGTTCCGGCGTGAATCCGAATGCGAACGTGAATGTGAATACGGGTGGTGGTAGAGGTGCTGGTGGTGTTGCGCCAAATGGGGCGCATGTTCAACCGCAGTTAAGAGGTGTGTTTTGTAGTTTGTGAAGACGTGGAATTTTAGGAAGCGTAAAGTTGCGATTTTTATTGTGTTTGTTTAATGTATAGTATGATAACTCGTATTCTAAAAGCATAGCCGTTGCTTTAAATAGGTACCGTTGATTAAGCACTGTACGATTCATTCAGCATTAATTAGGTTATCCTTTATTGGTTAAATAAGTAAATAACTAATTGTAACCATATTTTGCTTAAACCTAAATAAATAGCTTTTGTAGCGGGAGTGATTTTAATCAGATGTATAAGACCTAGTTGTATGTCTAAACATTAGTGAGGTGACTTTTGGCTGTCTAGGAATTAATTAGCAACGTGTTTGGAATAGAAATTTCTTTTCTTTTTCTGGTATAATTATAATGAGGATGTGTATGAAATTTCCCTAAACAGCATAGTGTACCTAAGTTTGTATGAACTTGCTAAGAACTTTCCTTCTAGTGGACATTGCTTTCATTAACCAATGGTTCTTATCTTGGAGATAAGGTTGCAATTATATATGTAAAAAGTAATTATTTTTAGGCTCTACTTACCTACGTTGCTCTGAAAATAATAATTTGCAGAACTATTATTTTTATTCTAAAATATTTTATCTCTGAATTTTTTAAGCCTACTAGTTTTACTTTTTACAATTACACAGGACATTTCATCTAACAGTTTACATACCAACAGTCCACTAGCTCAATTGCAAAGGCTACTGGGGTGCTCTTTTTGCTCACTGTAATTTGTTTTTGAGCTTGTTTTTCGCACGCCTGCGATTTTTCATTGTTTTTTTATTTTACAATTATTAAAAGGTAAAAGCTTAATTAAGTCGTGTAATATATTTGGGCCGTAACCTATTTTATGGGTAAAAAAGGAATTCGATTAACCCGAACCACCGACCCGACAACAACGCGAACTCGATTACTTATTGGGTTGGGTTGCGGGTCACTTTTTTCATAATCAATAACCCGATTACCCAACCCGACAACACCTTTAGCTGTTATACTATATTACTTTTGTATAACAAGGCTTTTGGGTTAAGCTTAATTCATGGAATCATTAGGCCAAGTGTAATATGAAAGCCTGAAAGCATTATGTTGTATTTGTATGTCTTCTCCTTAATATGTTGATGAAATTATTTTGTGATCCGAGTATCCAGTTTCTATATTCTGGACGAGGACCTTCTTATTAGAAGTGAAATACATAGATACTATCAGATTGGAATGTAGTATACTCTTTTTAGTTCGTTTTTATTTATGTATTTTTTATATAAACTGTTTGATTTTCAGGATATTCATGTGTTTGCTGCTTCATGTTATGCATTAATAATCAGAGGGTGTTTTGGAAATCTTATTTGAACAGCTTATTTGCTTATGTGGTGTCAAAACACAATGCATACGATAGATTTTGGATTGGCTACTCAATATATGTATATAAGCTTGTCTAAAGCGACCGCCTTAATAAGCTGGTAAGCCTAAGCTATTTGGTCAAGTCCACACAACAACAACAACATACCCAATCCCGCCGAAGCGGGGTATGGGGGAGGTGAACGTAGACAGATCCTACCCCTGCCGGAAGTAGAGAGACTGCTTCCAAGGGACCTCCGGCCAGTGAACGTGTGCATTAGGGTGTTGCTCAAAGATAGATAACGAAAACAAAGCAACAAGCAACCAAAAACATACATCCACGGCAAACAAACAACCCAAAACAAGCGAAGAGCACAAGATCCGCATATAAACGGCCAAGAGAAAACGCAACCAAACAGGCATATAAGCAAACAGGAGACAACGAAACAAGCATAACACGAGAGAGACACAAACAAAGACAAGATGGCCCCCATTAAGGGCCCACAGCTCAAACCAGACAAACAAATAGAGCAAACAAGCATACCGGCACACAAGAAACAACAACATTTATGGCCAAAAGAGCGAAAAGGGGATCCTATCCGCCTAAAGGCGACTAGCCTAAGAGGGCACTATGGGGAGCAAACCTGGGGGCGGGGCAAAAGGAGGCTCCTAGGCGCTTAAAGGCAACTAGCTAAAAGGCCCAAGAACCTAAGACACGCAAGGCAAAGCTACTACGAAGGACCTACAATCCTATACGCAAAGCCTAAGGGAGAAGCAAAAAAAAGGGGGGCTCCTAGGCTCTAGAAGGCAAACTAGCTAAGGGACACAAGGCCAAGCTACTACGCAGCTCCTATGCTCCTAAAAGCAAGACCTAATCTAAGGCCTACTACATCTACCCGCTAATCCTAATTCTATCTCTCCACGCGTTCCTATCAGAGGTCATGTCCTCGGACAAGAGAAGCTCCTTCATGTCCTGCTTAAGTTTATCTTCCCATCTAAGTTTAGGTCTACCGGGCAGTTTCTGGTCTCCTCTTGACATGCCCAAACCATCTCAACCTTCCTTCCCTCATCTTGTCAATTATAGAATCGACATCAAGTTCTGCTCTGAAAACTCCGTTGGGTATCATGTCTACCATGGTTTTACCACAAGTCCACCTCAACATTCTCGATTCTGCCACTTCCTCCCTGTTTGCTTGAGCTTTCGTGATCTGCCAGCATTGTGAGCCATACATAGCTGGTCTAATCGCGACCCTATAGAATTTTCCCTTTAGCTTTAAGGGGATTCTTCTATCACACATGACTCCTGAGGCCGCCCTCCATTTCATCCAACCTACTCCAATACGGTGAGCAACATCTTCGTCTATCCTTCCAGATCTATGAATCACTGACCCCAAATACCTAAAAGACTCCTTTGGTTGAAGGATCCGGTCTCCGATACGTATATTCACTTCTTGGTGGAGTACTTCGTACCTACCGAAATCACATCTAAGGTATTCCGTCTTCTCTCTGCTTACCCGTAGGCCATTGTCTTCTAGAGCCTCCCTCCACTTCTCAATTCTGTTATTTAACCCTTCAGCCGACTCTGCGATCAACACAATATCATCTGCAAATATCATGCACCAAGGGATGCTCTCTTGAATCCCCCGCGAAAGCTCGTCCAGTATTAAGGTGAAAAGGTATGGACTAATGGCTGAGCCCTGGTGGAGGCCTACTTCCACCTGGAAAAACTCTGTGCTCCCCATTGTGGTTCGTACGCGGGTCTTCACCCCCTCGTACATATCCTTAATGACTCTTAAGTATCTCCTTGGTGTTCCCTTATCTCTTAGGGTTCTCCACAACAACTCACGCGGAACACTGTCATAGGCCTTTTCTAGGTCTAGAAAAGCCATATGCAAATCTCTTTGTCTTTCCCTATACTTCTCCATAAGGCTTCTGAGTAGGTGAATTGCCTCGGTCGTTGACCGTCCCGGCATAAAACCGAATTGGTTCTCTGACACCCTCGTCTCTCTTCTTAACCTTCTCTCGATAACTCTCTCCCAAAGCTTCATTGTGTGGCTGAGAAGCTTGATACCCCTATAGTTGCTACATGCTTGCACGTCGCCCTTGTTCTTGTAAATGGGAATGACTTCACTAAGCCTCCATTCATCCGGCATCTTTGCGCCTAAGAAGATCTTGTTGAAGAGGCACGTCAGCCACTTCACCCCCTCGTCTTCCAGGCACCTCCAAGCTTCGATAGGAATCTGGTCGGGGCCTACGGCTTTGTTTCTCCCCATCCTCTGTAATGCAGCCGTCACTTCACCTTGGTTGATCCTCGAGTAGCAGTCATAATGCATTTGATGTCTAGAGCTCCTTACATCCTCGCTCCTTTCGGGTCTCCTCTCGATGGGAGGAGACTCATTGAAAAGAGATGAGAAATACTCTCCCGATCTTTTCCTAATGTCTTCTTTCCTCACATGGTTTCACCACCTTCGTCCTTGATATATCTCACGTTTCCTATATCCATTCTCTTTCTCTCTCGGGCTTTAGCAATCTTGTATATATCATTTGCTCCCTTTTTGGAGTCCAATTTCCTATACAAATCTTAATATGCTTTGTCTTTCGCCTGGGGTACTGCTATTTTCGCTTCCTTCTTAGCAACTTTATACCTCTCCTTAGCCAAGTCAATGTCCTCTTGATTGCCATTGCTGCACGCAAGGAGTTCTTTGAACCTAGATTGCTTCGTCGCACAGTTATTTCAGTACAAATTTATGGTTGCACCTCACTCACCAACTCCCAAGACTCCAGTGCGGTTGAAATAGTTCTAGCCGACTCACTAGCCACACCTAAGGATTCCTTTTCCACATCTCTAATAACGCAAGCCAAGGATTTCCATATCTGATTTGCGTTACGAGCAGACATGTCCTCCTCCAAAGCCATAAGTTTCTTGGACACAATAGCTCTAAAAGTCTCTACCGCCTCCCTTTTCAAGTTCTTCCACAAAATCCTTGGCCTCCTTGTCGCCTCCCTTCTGAGTCGCCTCCTCCCAAAAAAGTACATCCACAATTTACCATCTGTGACGCGATTGAGCATGACCCACACGCTGAGAAGCCCTAGCAGTCCCTGCATGCTCTGAGGTCCCCTTTGCGCACCAGCAAATAGTCAATTTGGGTGTAGTGACCCCACTCTGGAAGGTAAGTGGGCTTCACTCTTCTTGAAGAAAGAGTTTGCTACCCCAACATATCGTGAGCGGTGCAACTCTAAAAATTAAACTCTAAACTACTCTTACCTCCTGTTGTTAATTAATGTTTTTATTTTGTATAGTTACTATATACCATACTTGACATGAACTAAACTATTTTTTTACTATTACTTATTATACTGCCTTTTAACTTACTTTTTATTTTTATCCTTGTTTCTTTTTTAGCTTTACTACTCTAACTTACTCTTCGTTATACTTTGTCAGGTTTCTTTACTCGGTTAACTACACTATATAACTTAGATCCTTTACTTTAACTATAAGGTACTATTTATTTATTATTTATACTTCCCTTCTTTCTTTCATTCCTCTCTCCAAAACCAAAGCCCCGTTGCACCCCCTCAGTCATCCCATGACCGCAGCAGGCTCCGATATGAACCGATTAAATTGCCCCCTATAATTAGTCGCTCGTCAGCCGGACACTCCCTCACAAGCTCGTCCATCTCATCCCAGAACCTCTTCTTTTCCGCGTCACTAAGTCCCACCTTGATTACATTGACAGCCTCTCCATCAATAACCACTGAAATCGCCATGATCCTATCGCTTCTTCTGGTCACTCGAACAACATCATCCTTAAGTCTCCCGGCTACCACAACTTCTACACCGTTTCTCGCCGAGCTAGATCCCGAGTACCAGAGTTTGTAGCCGTTGCCCTCCCTCGCTCTAGACCCCTTCCATCTAGTCTCTTGAAAGCAAACTATGTCCATCTTATGTCTCCCTAGGGCGTCACTAAGCTCGAATAACTTGTTAGTCAAAGACCCTACGTTCCAACTACCCACCCTATCCTAACGAAGAGCCCGGCCATACTCTATAACAACTCCTAGTTCCCCTATACCCGCCTACCCCTCCCCAGCCAGAAGGACATGACCTCAGGTGACCATCGCTATCTACAGCCTCTATCCTACCCACAAGGAGATAAAGGCAACAAAGGAGGGGCTAGAAGCACAGAAACAACACAAAGGGCAGGCAAAAGGCAAGCGACCCACTAGAAACAATACCAAAAGGGAACAAAGCAATAACCTAAGAAAGACACAACAATCAACCAGGAGAAACAATAAGTTTAAATTAAATTAAATTAAATTAAATTAATAAAACAGATAAATCGGAATAACTCAGCTGTTGCCGGAGAAATAAATTTTCCGGTCAGCGATGGTGGTCCCCGGCGGCAGCGGCGGTGGTTTTCGGTGGCGGCGGCGGCGGAAAAAAGTCAACTTAATTCAATTTCAGCCGCAAAAGTGAAGCTTTGAATTGAACAAACCCTAATTGGATCGAAATAATACACAAATAACAAATCTGGTAAGGAAGCTTTGAAGATTTCTTTTATTGATGGAATGAAGAATTGATTTTACTAAAAAAAGATAAATAACGAATTAATATGATGCTTCAATTTGTGGGCTCCCGGATTTGGGTTTCTTTTTGGATTTCCTACCAGCTTATTTTATGAATTAAGGTTAAGTACTCGATTGATTGAAGTAAATAAAAACAGAAACAGATCAACGATTTAGTTTGCACATAAATACGCAATAAGCTGTTTGAATAGTCTTACCCAAACACCCCCTTAGTTTGCATGTTACATTGTGTCATATACATTATATGCAAAATACAAGCAGATTACTTCACTTGGGCCCCTCACGTTTTTATTATTCGCTTTCGTCCCTATGCAGGGCAGGTCGCCTCAAGTGCGCCTTCGCCTGTAACTACCTTGTGTAGAAGGTGATTCGACTGTCTAGCTTTACTTAATATTGTTTAGAGCATTGGTATGACTTTATATGATGTATAGAAGGTGTAATAACCAGAACTGTAATGGATTTGTTTTAATTATAATACTATGTGATTTCGGTTATTAACTGTAGCCATGTGCAATCTTTGTCTAACCTCTTTGTTTAATATTTTGTGTAGGAACACCCGATACTCCAACAACAGGTGTTACTGTAAAGTCGGCTGATGCATCAGTCCAGAAAAGTACCCCGGGCTTGCCAAAGGCTCCCCAGAGTAATGCGGTTCCTCCGACTTCTGGCAGTAGCGGCACCACAGGCCCTGCCACTCCTGTCAAGGGTATGATGTTTGTTAATTTTTGCGAGTTGAAACTAATTTTTATTATCTGGTTTGAAATCCCAAGTTCCATCAAGAGTACTTACAAGCTCTCTGTTGCATTTTTGTGTGTGTTTAGGTTCAGCTGATGCTTCAAAGGCGTTTCCTTTTCAGTTTGGGTCTATCAGTCCTGGTGTTATGAACGTAATGCAGGTATTTTCTCGAGCTCTGTGCAAAATGAACTCTTTTGAATCATAATGATCTAGATACTAGAGATATCAATATGGCATGGGTCGGTTTAAGGTCATATTTGGCCTGGAACGGGTTATGTTTATCCATAAACACTTTCTATGTCAAGTTTTGAATTATTTGGTCTGTTAAAGATAAAAACACGACCCAAATTAACCCAATGATAAGTAATGGGTGTATATCTATTCGATATGTATATGGTTTCATGAAATTATAATAACCATTACGCTTTGTGTGGATTTTGTAGGTACCTGCTCGAACCAGCTCTGCTCCACCAAACATGGATGAGCAGAAACGGGCCCAGGTATGTATCTGCTATTTGTCTCGCACATTTTTGTTAATATGGTATATATGAAATTAATGATGAAAGGAGGGGGATATATGAAATTATCCCTAAGAATAATATGGCATATATTTGGAAAGTTGGGCAGTAGTGTTAATCTTCTTTAAAGATTTTTGCCAACTATATTTATCATTTTGAAACTCATTGCAAGTACACAGCTTATAAAGTAGCAAGTAACTTATAATTACCTTGTCAGGATGTTGAGGTTTAATTATCCAACTTCATTTTTTTTTTTTTTTCCACATGTACATTGGGTGCATTGAAAGCTAAGACAAGTATGATTGTTAGCCAATCTCACGAAACCCTTTTTATTTACTTCAATCACGGTAATCTGGACACATTTTTCACCAAGTAATGTGTTACTCATCTGTATGTTGTAAATACTATTCTGCAGGCCTTATTTGGTTCTATAAAAGCTACTTCATCGCCAAATCCACCTGTTCCTAAACAGCATATACCGAGAAACGACATCGGTTCTGCTGATCAGCATAATGCTGGTGAGGCTCGTCCTACCCCAAAAGAGAAAAAAGACGTTCTTTCTACACCTCCCCCTGTTGCAGCCCACACCCAGAAGCCAACTGGTCCTCCAATTCCTTCTATCCCCATGCACATGTCTTTTCATCAATCTCCACATCAAATTCCATTTGGTTCCCCAAATCAACAGCTCCAATCACAAGGCATGCCAAATACAGCATTACCGGGCCCACTCCCGATGCATATACCCGTTGCTAATCCACCACAAGTCCCACAACAAGTATTTGTCCCAGGTATCCAACATCATCAGGGAATCATTCATCAAAGTCAAGCTTTGACTTTTTCTTCTCAAATGGGTCCTCCTCAGCATGGAAATATGGGTATGGGAATGGGGCTTGGACCACAATATCAACAACCAATGACAAATTTTGTTGGTGCAAGGCGAACAGTAAAGATTACTCACCCAGACACTCATGAGGAGCTGCGGTTAGATAAAAGGGCAGATGGGTTTGTAAATGGTGGGCCATCAGGTCCAAGGACACGCCCTCAAGGACCACCCCAGTCTCAGGCGGTTCCACCATTCCACCAGCCTCATCAGATGAACTATTATCAAAATTCTTACAATGCCAATTCCCATTATTTCCAACAACCTGGTTCCAACCCTTTGACCAGTACACAGTCAACTCCTGGTTCTCAAGTACAAAGGTTTTATAGTCAGGTTCGCTTTTTTTAATATGAAGTTCTTTAGTTTTTATAAATGTTAATGAGTGATAAGGTGTTTACGTGTGTGATGTGATCTTGGTATCAGCAGGCTTCTAAACCGGTGACGGTTAAACCGATGGTTAGTTCACAAGGAGAAAAGGTTGGTGAGTCGTCAACAGCAGTGGTCAAAAGCGAGATTCCTAAAAGTAAAAAGGCAGGAGAAGATACTTCTACTTTTCCTCAAAAAGATTTGGAGACGGTTGCTGGAATCTCGACTCCTGCTGTCGTTAAGGAATCCCCGTCACTTGCGAATAGTGAGGCTGAAGCTGCAAAAAAATCAATTGTCAGGTCTGGCTCTTTCAAGGAGGAACAGAAGCAGCCTGCCAAAATGGCCCCGCCTATCTCCGTAGATAAGGTATTTATATATTCTTAGAGTTTCCTCGATTGTTCGTTTATTTTCTAGAGCATCTAGTTTATTTCCCCTTTGTGATTGTGACTGCCTGACCAGAAGAGCGGTAAGTCAACGACTTAAGATTAGAAGGGTCAATATGGATGGGTTATGTAATGGGTCAAACGGGTTCAGGTTGAAGCATATCATCGTTGGCACTGGTCAAACATGCCGGGTTGGGTTAGCTTACAAATATTTTATTTTTGTGTCTATTTTCTCGATTTTCATAAGTAATGAATTTTTTACAACAAGAATCCTATTATTTGAATAAATTTTATATAGGAGGTTGGATACTTGAAAAGTAGACTTCAGGAAATTCGTATATTTTTTTAAAACGTTCTTCTTTAGATAAAATCTTGACTTGGATCTATACCTCGAGTCATGAAAAATGTCTTTTTTCAGCCATTACAAATAGAGACATCTTCAACCAGGGCACCCTTTATTTCTTAAATGATACGAGCATTATACAATCTTTGACATAGATCATGCACGAATTATTCACAGATTGATGAGCAAGCGTCTGCTGTTTCACACCCTTCAGTAGAACCCCATGGTTCCATTGACAGTGAAATCCAAGAAACGCCAAAGTCCTTAACATTGTCGTCGGAGACCAACAAGGACGTGTTAGAAACTAGCAACAAAGTAGTGCCTTCAAATGTTGCTGACGTGTCTGCTTCTGGATTTGATAATAAAGAAGTCTCTAGCTCTACCGAAGTTATCAGTTCTGGGTCGAAAGAACAAGTCAAAGAACCAGTTAATCAAAATCAAGATAGCACTGTCCCAGATGTAACCGCTGTACAACAAAAAGATAATACAGAGAACATTGACGATAAATCATCAGGATTAATTTCCAATGCAGATCTTGATGTTCTTAGTGCAGAAACTTCCTCGCTAACTTTGGGCTCATCTCAAAGTGATGACAAGATTGATGACAAGGATGTTAACCAAGATAATAGTCAAGAACCCGTTACTTTACCTGAGGAACCACATGCTGTTTCAGTTTCAGTTCCAGAGACAGCGCCTTTGACATCAGAAATGGAGGCTACTGGCCCAATTTCTCCATCAGCTTCTGGTAAGATCAAAGGTAGTATTGCTGCTAAACCAAAGAAGAAGAAAGACATCTTGAAAAATGCTGATGCTCGAGGAACAACTTCTGATCTCTATAATGCTTATAAACGTCCTGAGGAAAAGAAAGAAACTTCATCTGCTGAAATCATTGAATCCAATACATTGGTTTATTCTTCAGAGAAAGACATTTTGTCTGATGAGAGTCGTGGGCCCAGCAAAGTTGAGCCGGATGATTGGGAAGATGCTGCAGACATTTCTGCTCCTAAAATGGTAACTGATTTGAAGCAGGATGACAATGATGGAATGACCAAAAAGTATTCCAGAGACTTCCTGCTTAAATTCTTGGATCAATGTACTGATCTTCCGGAAGGTTTTGAAATTACACCAGATATTGCTGAAGTGGTGATATCAAGTGTGAATATGTCTCCACACCCGAGTCCTGGTAGGGGTGGTGATAGGTCAGCACGCCAGTTAGACCGTCGTCCAAGCAATGTAGGAGGACATGATGAAAAATGGATGAAAGGGCAAGTACCCCCCCCTATGGTTAGTCCCGGATGGGACCAGAGATTTGATTTGGGACATCCTGGAAGACCGAATCCTGGTGTTTTACGGACCCCACGCGGTCAGCCACCAAATCAGTACCTTGGCGGCATTCTCACTGGTCCAATGTCATCCCCTGGTCCACAGGGCTACCCTCTGCAACGTAATAACTCTAATTCCGACAGGTGGCAACGTGGAACTGGTTATCATCAGGGATTAATGCCTTCTCCTCACACACCTATGATGCATAAAGCTGAGAGAAAGTATGAAGTTGGTAAGATAACCGACGAGGAACAAGCCAAACAAAGGCAATTGAAAGGTATTTTGAACAAGCTGACTCCACAAAACTTTGAAAAACTGTTTGAACAAGTAAAACAAGTCAATATCGACAATGCCAATACTCTTTCTGGTGTGATTGGACAAATATTCGATAAGGCGTTAATGGAACCCACATTTGTTGAAATGTATGCCAATTTCTGTTCACGGTTAGCCGTTGAATTGCCTGATTTTAGCGAAGATGACGAGAAGATAACATTTAAGAGATTATTATTAAATAAATGTCAAGAGGAATTCGAGAGGGGGGAGAGGGAGCAAGAAGAAGCCAATAGGACTGAAGAGGAAGGCGAGGTGAAGCAGACAGAAGAGGAACGGGAGGAGAAGCGAGTCAAGGCACGCAGGCGTATGTTGGGTAACATCAGACTTATCGGTGAGTTATACAAGAAAAAAATGTTGACTGAGAGAATTATGCATGAATGTATAAAGAAATTATTAGGCCAGTATGAGACTCCTGATGAGGAAGACATTGAGGCGTTATGCAAATTAATGAGTACAATCGGGGAGATGATTGATCACCCAAAAGCTAAAGAACACATAGATGTATATTTTGGCAGGATGTCTAAGTTATCAAACAATATGGTACTTTCTTCACGAGTCAGGTTCATGTTAAAGGACTCCATTGACCTCAGAAAGAACAAATGGCAGCAAAGAAGGAAGGTCGAAGGTCCAAAAAAGATTGATGAAGTGCACCGAGATGCTGCTCAAGAACGCCAGGCCCAATCTAGCCGACTGGCCCGTGGACCTAATCCTAACACGTCACTTAGGAGGGGTCAACCCATGGACTTTGGACCAAGAGGGTCAAATTCAAACCCTCAAATGGCTGCCTATCGTGGAATACCTCAGCAGGTTCGTGGTTTTGGCAATCAAGAGGAGAGACACCCTATTGAGAATAGGACGTTGAGACCAATGGGTGATGGCTCCATAACCCTTGGGCCTCAAGGTGGTCTAGCCCGAGTAATGTCGGTGAGGGGCCAGACTTCTATGCAAAGCATGCCGCTACATGGTGGTCCTAATGGTTTTGGTTCCATACCAGATAGAGCAGCAAGTTATGGTCCGCATGATGATTTGGGTTCAAGATACATGTCAGAAAGGCCTACACCTCGTCCTGCTTATCCATCAAGTATCCAGGAACAGACCATGAACTATGTAAACCGTGACACGAGACATGCAGGGCGTGGTTTTGATCAAGTTCGGCCATTTTCACCACCCGAACGAGCACGGGTGTCTACTCCCCCACAAAGTGGTTCTTCAGATACGGTTTTGTCCGAAGATCGTTTGCATGACATGTCCGTAGAGGCGATTAAAGAGTTTTACAGGTACTTCCTACATTCTCGAACTGATTATTTTATTATTGCATGCGGTTCAATATTACGTTGATTTTTTTATTGATCCTATTATCTAAATAGAAACTAATATGATCTATCTTACTTATACATCTATTTTAACTTAATCTTTCTTACTCATTTCACAAGTCGTCACTCTCATTTTTCCACTAAAATGTGTTTTTTGGTTATTCTATATGTTGATTTGTCAAATAAAGATATATCACTATATGTGTTTTTTGAAATACAAAGTATGTTTTTTAAAATCAATACTGTGTATTTTTTTAAAAGTTGCCAAAGTTTAGAATTGATTAAGCTTATAAGGTATTAAAGGGTACTTAGGGGTAATTTAGGCAAACTACATTGATTTAAGTTTCAAGATTCAAGTTTCAAGAAAAGAGATGCACTCTTTATAAGTAGCAGAGATATAATTTTCTCCAAGACGCGCGTCCAGATACCCCACTACATCAAGAATTATATTTTGCAAATATGATTGGTTTTCATGTATCGGCTCATTTTGCGTAGTGAGAGTCATTCTTTATATACTATCAAAATGCTCTGTATTGGAATATTGATGAAATATTTTGTTTTCAGTGCGAGAGACGAAAAGGAAGTTGCTTTGTGCATCAAAGATCTGAACGCACCTGATTTTTATCCATCAATGATATCCATTTGGGTCACTGATTCTTTCGAGAGGAAAGATGTGGATCGTGATTCACTTGCTAAACTCCTCATCAACCTTACTAGATCTCAAGACAGAATTCTAACTCAAGACGCACTTGTTAGAGGGTAAATAATGCTTCTTGCATCCTTCTGCATAAACTTGCATAAAGCACAAGTAGTCCGGAATATTCATTTTTTATATTTTGGACCAAATATATTCTGTTTTTAATTAGTTATTTAGTTTGGAGTCAAATCAATTTGGGATTATTAGTTTCATACTAGCTGGCTAAATTTTGATTTCATTTAACCTAATTCGAGAAACAATTACTCTCCGTCTTACAGGGGCATCTTTTTTTCTTCTTCATAAGGATTTCTCTTTTGGTCGTCTTAGTTATTATTTTCTTAAATAAAAAATAATCTTGAACACTCCAACATATGTTTATTTGTTGATTACAACTTTAAACATGACACATTCAAAGATTATCTCTTATTTCGATTTTGATTATTCAAAATCATATAATCACTTCCATGATGTACATCCGAACAACCGCTTAATCTGATTTCATTTTTGTTACACTATTTAGATTTGAATCTGTTTTATCGACTTTGGAAGATGCTATGAATGATGCTCCAAAAGCAGCAGAGTTTCTTGGTCAGTTGTTTGCAAGGGTACTCATAGAAAACGTGATCCCATATAAAGAAGTGTGGCGGTTGATATATGAAGGTGGAGAAGAGCAAGGAAGTCTAGTGGAAACAGGTCGTGCAGCCGAGGTTCTTGGTGTCATTCTGGAGATCATTAAATCAGAGAAAGGTGATCCCTTCTTAAACGAGGTGCTTTCAGGTTCTAATCTTCGTTTAGAGAACTTTCGTTTGCCAAGTATGAAAAAGACATCGAGGCTAGATAAGTTTATTAGATCATAAGTAAAGATGCTCGTTTTTATCTTTAGAAGGATAGATTTCTGGGTTTGATTAAATAGTAGTTGGTATATATCTAGGAGGGTTTTTTGATCCTTCATTGTTCTATATTTATCAACTGCAATCCATAAAGATTCAAATGAGCATCCAGATTTACTTGCTGATCTCATGGTTATTTAATTGAACATGTATTTGGTTAAATTTTATGGCATACTCTGGCGTGGAATATATTCAAACTTGCCAACATTATTTCTCATGCCAGTCTTCAACCGCAACTTCTGCGGCTTTTAGGTTTATATAATGCCTAGTGCATGTGCTGTTTGACAAATAGGATTTCTCGTTATTAATAATAGAGTATGGGAGTTTTGTCAAACTGGCAAATGACCTGAAATAGGCACTGTTATTGCAAACATTAGTATGCGTAATGGAAGTACACATACAAATATGACACGTTACTTGTGTAGAATTTACTGTAGTTTGTTATTTTTTTGAGTTAAAGTTATAAATTACCAACGTACTTTCAAATATTTTCACATATTACCAAAATGGTGATTTTAGTATCATTATTACCTTCCTAACTTTAAAGTTTGTGCAAAAGTTACAAACGTTCTCAAAGTTGACCTGTAATAACCGGTTTTCAAGTACAAAATACCTACACGTCATATTTTTTACAGGTCATATTAAAGTATAAATTATTTATTTTCCACCTAACTTCTTCACCTGGGCACTAAACTTTCTTTACTAACCACAAATTCCACCACTTTCACACACAAAAAAGAACGAGTTCTGGTGAAACGGTTTAAATACCCGATTAAAACCATAACCCGATTAAGCACTAGATTTGTGTTTTAAAAGAAAAACCATCAAAGCCAAAGATTTGTGTCTATGTTTAAATACCAGATTTGTTTTTGACGGCGGTGGTGGTTCACGGCAGGTGGTTTTGGGTGGAGTAGTATTTGTGTGTTCAGATGGTTATAATTTTTTTTTGGGTTTAGATTAGTGATGTTGAACGAGTGCTGGTGAAAGGGTGTGAATTTGTGTTGGTGATGGTGGTTAGTGTGTTTTTGTGCTTCATACAAAGATGAAAATGAATGTTCAGAACTCGGGGTATGGTTGCCGCCCACCATTGTAGCCGCTCATCACCGCCGCCCACCATTGTAACCGTTTAGATCCGGTTGCGTCGGGTTATGGTGATTTTAAAGATGGGTTTTTGGTTTTATGAAGAAAAAGGATTGTGATTGTGATTTAATATGAGTCAGCTAATTCTAAGTATTACTATTTTTATTGAAAATTAGGAAAGATTTGCTTATTAGAAGTATTTTTGAGTTTTTAAGTGATTGCGATTGTGATGATCATGTTTGTTTCTGATGATCTCCATCTTTTCCGGTGAGTTCATTAAGTCCATGTACTTCATTCTTTCAAAAAGGGGTATTAATGTCTGATGTGGAAAAAGTCAATGGAATTCAATTCGACGTGGAAATTACGGAAAATATATCTGCAATATTTGCCGGTACCAACAAGTTTAGATGGTAAGAATGATACTAAAATTACCATCTTGGTAAGATGTGGAAATTTTTGAAAATAGGTTGGTAATTTATAACTTTAACCCTATTTTTTTGATATAACTATAATTATGTATAGATTTGATTAAAGAATTAGTGAGAGTATTAACTATTATTTTGAGGTGCATTTTACTTCGTTGCGACTTGTTGACAAAGCGAACAATATTGCTATATTGGTCTTCAGTAAAGTATAATTGTGGGTAGGCAATAGCGTTTTTCCAGAATAAAAAGTTCTTTGGAATAAAGAGAACGGGTGCCCAAAGTCTCTCGTGGCCGTCATCACTTATGAGCAACAGCAAAATGGCTTGAGCTGATTAGATAAATTTGGACATAGACTTAATGACCAACGCCGCTAATCATGATCTTCTATTCACATGAAAGATTAAATAAATGCAGCACAAAGAATATCAAGTGAAAGAAGTAAGCATTTTATTCATGTATGGGAATAGAATTTGTGCCAACATTTTGACAAAAGTGAAGGATCTTATTACAACACTTGATCTGGTTATCATCTTCAAGATATTACCATTTACAGACATTAATGTACACTATTTACATCATAGTAATAATGTGTTCAAATTCAAACACAACAAGCCACCACCATTATTCGTGGGCTATTAACAAAAAAAATGAACAAATCCAAGTCTAATACTGATTGATTTACAGCAAGATTTAGCTGCATCATCAAAGAATTGAGACGGAAAAGGGAGGGCTTTACCAAACAACCCTGGAGTGGACACAACGGCTTCCGGAAAAGGGGGGGCTTTACCTGGTACGAGTCTGTGTGGTAGTCGGTTCAGACCCCGTGGATTAGTCGGCCGAAAGGTTTCGACCATGGTTACCCAAAAGAATTGCGACGGAAATCATACGAACTGTACACTACTAAAATGTGCATCAGATTTTGACGTCACAACGAAAATGGCTTTGAATACATATCGAACTGTTCACATGATGACAACTGCGGTTCCTGTCGACAAAATAGAAGATTGTTATAGAACTGTTAGAGAGGCTTATAACGAGAAGATTCATATAAGCTATAAAACTCACTAATACAAGAAACCAAACTGGTCCAAAAGTTTTATAAAAGAAACCAAAAAAGAAAAAAATTAACATACCAAAATAGTCAATCATGCATACATATATATTCCATAAAAATGGTTATACCAATTTAAATAACATCTATGAATTAAAATTTATATCAGGCGATATGCGATGGATACCTGAGTTAATCCACGAGTTCCACGTCTTGCTGCATTAGTGATAGCTTTACGCATTGAACTTAATAAGTTTCCATACGTTGACGCGTTACCATGTTCTATAGCTTCTATAAAAATAAATGTCATTGCTCCTGTTGACGTGATTTTTGATAAAGCCTGCATGCAAGAACTATCCGTTATAGGTTGCAATTTCCCCCAATGTAAAATTAATATGGGTCAATTTAGGCATCTCCAGCGGGTAGACCAAATTTTAGAAAGGTTACAAGTTATATGTGTTGTAAGCCATCCCGAATTGTTTAAATGTACAAGAATCGCCATATTATGAAACAAGTTTAGTTATTTTGTAATAACCATATTAAAGATATAAAAGATGCTTCTTAGTTGGTCTAACCCGACACGTTTGCTCGTTACCCAACCAGTCCATCTTAACACATTTTCTAATCATTATAAAGTTTAAAGTAAGTTTTATAGCAAGTTTTGATCAAGACTAACCGATGTGTCAGCAGATGTTTGATCATCATCACATCCGCTAATCGAAATGACTTCTCCTCCACTGCTACCCTTCCATATGCCTGATTTAGGACTGTGATCCTCCCATTTATACTCCCCGTTACTAACACACCATAATGAACTCAGTTATACATTTTTACAAGCAAGACATCATTTGTGTTTGCTGAACATAGACTTTGGTTTGGATGGAATAACTTTATGTTCCCAAATTTGATCAAAGTAACAAAATGGAACCTAAAACCTTTTATAAATTAAATTGATTGAATTTTTTTTAACAAATTGTTATTTTTTAAAAATAAATGCAAATTTTGAATAATAAGCATCCAACACTACTTTCTGAATATCTTATTTTTAAGCACCTTATAAATACTTATTCATAAGAAGAAGCATATGCACACGCACAGTAAAACATAAGCAACCCAAAACACCCAAAACACCTTAGGTGGTGTTTGTTTCATTAAGATGTTTTGGGTCTGAATCTGACTACCACATCTTACTGGTAAGAGGTGGTCATAATGTCTGAATCTGAATGAAAAAATGTTGTTTGTTTTTTCAAAATTGTCTTAATGGTCTATTTTTTTAGAGTATATATCAAACAATAATAATACGATGAATAAATAACTTTATAAACATGAAACAAAACATTTTTATCATATATTTAACACAACAATAAACCATTAAATAAATTATCTTAATACATATTCTAAATTTTAACATAGTAAAAACTATTACACAAACTTTCTTAAAATAATACATAAGTTTAACATTAAATAATACATATTCTAATTTTTTTTTTATTGTAAATATAAACCATTAAATAACTATCTAAATATATTTCCTAAATTAATGTAATAAAAACATACTAATCTGTTTTCAAAATGAATATCTTGATGTATTAAACCAAGTCAAAAATATGAAGAAATAAATATGCTCATGTTTAGTCACGTTTTCTAACTTAAGCCCAAAAAACAATTACTTGGAGCAAGCCCACAAATAATACAAGACTTTCCCTAAATCTAACCCTAGTATACAACACTACTCTTTCACTTCACAACTAACCTACATACATTGTCAACACAAAAGTGCAGTCAAATATTATTCCTCATTTTTCTGAAAAAAATATCAGCCACAACTACCCATGTTTGTCTTTGCAACCCACGTTTCATTATAACCCAATTGTCCTTTTGTTTATCTTCGATGGCAATTCTAAGATCTATTTAAAATGTCTCGGGTGCGAGGTTTGATCTTGATTCTTGTTTTGGTTCTTTTTAAACCTTGTAAACTACAATCACAAACAACGAATAAAACCAAGAATCTATTTTAAGTACAGGTTCTGTAATAGTTTAGTTGTTTATGATATATATTTTTCTTTGTTCTTTTTTTTTACAAAGCAACAAGGTATCAAATTTGTAAGATGGTTGTAAGGGGTGGTTCAGAGCCGGTAAGACATTAACTCCACCTCTTACCCTAGTAAGATGCAAAAACTCTGACCGCGTCCCTGACCTCTGAGTCGGGAAAAAACAAACAAGAGCTTTATTGTCTGTACCGCGTACTGATTGGTCAGGGCGTCAGAAGGCGTGTACAGACGTTTTATGCAAAACAACACAGCTAAGATAAAGTTACCTCTTCATTCTGCAAAGGTTTGGAAGATCTAGCACAGTCCCACTATGGCAAGAATCAATAATAGCATGAAGTTTGACACCATAAGGAATAGGTTTCACAAGTTTTGCGTTAATTTCGTCATCAACGATCATACCTTCGGTTTCAAAATCTAAGGGGCATAAGGTTTCATCATAGCCATCAATCTCGTCCCCATTGTAGTTCCTCTGCCTTGAACCATGACCTGAAAAGTGAAAAACAAGGGAGTCGCCTGGTTGACATCCTTCGATTAGCCACACCATTGCTGATCTCATGTTACGTCCTGTTGGGATCCGATTAGGGTCTATTTCTTCTTCTGCAGTTTATGGTACGTATATGATCAGCTCCAATGATCTCGCAACATCAGTATTTACTAAAGTAAACTTTGAGTCATATTTAAATTATACCATTTACACATAACCTCATCACGACTCATCTAACCCCTATCTAAACCAGTTAAATGAGTTGACGAGTCGACCCATGTTACGCGTTTAACCCATTATAAGTTCAATTTTCAAGGGTTTTGTCAGCAATAAGTGAAAGGACAATGACCAAGAAAATGTTGTACTTCTACAAGCTGCCCACATGTCTGGCCCATGAACTGAAATTGTGACCGTTTAAAACTTTAACTACAATTCATATCATTCAACCACCTTTGTAACCACTACATTAAATACATCCTGAATACATGTTACTAGTTCTTTGTATTTGAAATAAAATTCAATAACTTTTAACACATATAGCAATTCTTGTCACCAATATTCTATCTTTTTAGGAAATTAATCAGGACAATTACAAAGAATTTTAACATAAAAAACACCCAAATTGTGATTCTACTTTTATCTTCACAATCGTTATTTTTCGAGTTGTAACACAATATTAACTCCAATCAGAGGGGCGGAAATAGTGTAAAACATAGTTAATCTGGTCGGTTCATCCGTTGGAGGAAGCCCCGATTTTGAACATAAAGCAGTTTGAAACCGCAGGTCAATTAAAATACCAGTTTTTTAAACATTATAAATCATAACTAAAACTGATAAAATTCCACTAATTTTTTTATTAAGATAACAAAATAAAACAAAGAAAGTACGACTAGTTTCACAATTAACTTGTACATTAATCCTTCTCCGTTTACCCATATATACACACAACATAAAATAAAATGGGCTAATCGACTGAAAATGTATTTTACTTGTTATTTTTTTGAGTTTTATGTGTCATCAGACTATTTAATAACTTAACTTTTCAAATTTTGATTTTATTTATGAATTGTTTTGTAACCCGGTTCGTGACCCTTGGGCCGGGTCAACCGGTTGACCGGGTTCCGGCCGAAAAAACGGTTCAAATTAACGGGTTTCATATTTTCGAATACCCGGTTTGAACCCGCAGGGTTTTAAGGTGACCGGGTCAACCGGTTCTCAGAGGACCCCGGTTTGACCCGCCGTGGTTTGGTTTTTTATGTTTTTTTATAAATAAAGTTAAGTTTATTTATATATATTTGCGAACGTCAATTTTTATTTGTACATGTTATATTTGTGTAAATCGTTTTTAGGTAAATATTAAGGTATATTCATAAATATATATAGATTATTTTTTGTATTTTTGCAAATATTATTATTATTTTTTTTTTTTTTTGAAAACCGGGTTGACCCGGCGGGCCAACCGGTTGAACCGGTAACCCGGTTGACTCGACGGTCGAGTTCAAAGACCGAGTTTTCAAAACATGATTTCTAGTGTACGTATTGAGTATTTTTTGGGTTAAATATTTTTGGAAATCGATGCACAGATTAATCGAAATTCAAAAAAATAGTCATACAACTAATACAAAAGGACAAATAAAAAATTCAAAACAATAAGCCCAAATAAAATCATAGATAAAAATTCCTTACCGGTAAACATCACAATTTGATCTTCTCTAAAGTGAAACTTAGTAATCAAAAGATGCTTCATATACTTAGCATCATTTATACACCCTTTCAACTCATGCCTCGTATTCTTATACGACACACCTATAATCACCGCCTTCTTCCTCCCAGGAACCCCATAACTAAACGACGGCGAAGGCGTCAAGCTCGGAAACACCGGCTGCTGCTGCTGCTGCGTGTAGTTAAACGACCCCGAAGGCGTCAACCCCCCAAACCCAGACTGCGGCTTCACGTAGTTAAACGACCCAGAAGGCTTCAAACCAAAAGATGCAGCAGAAGTGTTTTGAGAAGGTGGCGCCTGGTTGAAACCTGACTGCGGCTTCACGTAGTTAAACGACCCAGAAGGCGTCAAACCAAATGACGCAGCAGCAGAAGGTGGAGCTTGGCTTAAAGATTGAGAAGGCGTCAAACCAAAGACTTCAGAATAAGGTGGAGCTTGGTTTGAAGGCGTTAAACCGAAGGATGCGAAACTAGGGAGCTGTGTGATGGAATGACACACAGAGCAACGGATAGATTTGGCGCCTGGAGGGATGTTTAAAATCCAAAGGTACTAAGAATGAAACTTTGTGTATATGATATAAACTATGTGGAATCTAGTTTATACCACTAAGAAGAATAATAGAAAAGTATGCTTGACAAACAGAAATATAATCAAAATAATAAGCTCTAATATATTAATACAAACACTCTTTGACAGTGTTAGGGTTTACAACCTTGAAGCTATGACAATGACTCGTTTTTGATACATTGAATTCTATACCCTAGGACCTCCTTTTATACACCAAGGAGTCCTACAAGGCTTACAATACTTTCCTAAGATATCATGATCTTTTCTAAAAGCAAACGTAATCTCTTAAACAAATATATTATACATATCTTTTATAAAAATAACTCAATATTTATCTTCATAAGTATTCTTGTTCTCCAAACAATCCTTATCTCTTTACTCGTCTTTATCCTTCTGACAGTAGTAACTCTTCTAGCAGTTGTAATCCAGCAACATTAACTTTTGTACCAGCAGTACTAATAAACATAAGCAGTAGTAACATTAGTACTAGCAATACTAATATATACTAACAGTAGTAACTGTGTACTAGCAGTCTTAACTTTACTACTAGTAGCACTAACTACTTAGGTGGTGTTTGTTTTTAAAAAAATACCTCTTAACAGCCTCTTAATCTGTCTCGTTCAGACGCGGTCAGACATTTTGATCATTCAGTGCGTTTGTTTTTTTATTTTCGTTCAGAGGCGGTCAGAGGCTGAAACCTCTTACCCAACAAGATGGGGAGGGGGTGTCTTACTACCTCTTAATGTGTTTTAACTTTTTACTTCTTTTTTTTCTTTCTTTCTTTTAGCTTTTTTACTTTATTTTTTTCCTTTGATTCCTTTTTTTTATTTTATATTATATATTTTCTCGTCTTTTCCTTTCGTATTAATAATACGTTTAGAGAGAATTATGTCGCTATTTTTTTAAAAATAAAAAATATTAAATATGATAATATGATGATGATAAAAATGCTCAAACTTAACATAAGAGCCTTTCAACCAATATAATAATATATAACTAATTTTTTCAATCAAATTATTTTGAGTATTAAATTGAATTTTTTTTCTTCA
>BQNB010045207.1:0-35233 GCA_026074375.1 Tanacetum coccineum
TAGAAGAGAGATCACACACTTCATTTCCTTAAGCAAAATTTCACACAATCTCTTTGTTCCTCTCCCTCTAAGCCACGGCCAAACACAAACACCATACATAATCCATATAAATTTTATTTACCATATATACAAGTGATATAACATCATATCTAAGGTATTACAAGAAGGTTTGAAGGTCTGGATTAGCATTTACAAGGGTTAATCAAGAAAGGTTTAAGATTAGGGTTTCTTGGTGATTAGGGTTTTCTAAGTATTAGAAGCTTGGGTTTAATATCTAAACTAGGGTTTAGATCATGTTGTTCATCATCCTACTTCATATTAAGGTCATCTAAAACTCTTAAACTTTTTACATTTGTAACACCCCCAAATTGGGTCACAGCGGAATATGGGTTGAGAGTGTTACTTCATAGATCAATAGCACAAGATATATATAAGAACGACCATTTAAAAGTCGTTTAAAATCGATACATTGGATTTAACAAAATGTTTGTTACAAAAGTCCGAAGCTTCACTTGTTCGTTGTTCAAAATACAAAGATTTTAATCCATAACAAATGTTTCCCCAAAATGTAATGCAACCAAATCTTTAATGCACATGACTTCCAAAATTATAACCACCAATTTATCCCTTGCCTTGTACCTCATTGATTTCCTGAGAAAACATTGCTTTAAAACGTCAACAATAATGTTGGTGAATTCATAGGTTTGTAAAATGTATAATGTAGGACCGCAAGATTTCCCCATGATAATGCAATAGATGCAAACATCATAAATGTAATTACGTTTCCCTAAGCTCATGACACTGAAGCTCAACATGTATGAATTGCAATATAAATTGCCAACATTGCCCGTGATGATGTCCTAACCCGCATAATCCTAAATCCGACATGGTATACGTTCGTTGTCCAGCATACTGGCACAGTAAGCAAGACTCACCCGAACGGGGATGTCAATCCCAAATAGATCTATTTATAACATTCGCGCTCACAACAAGTAATTGACAGTTCATGATAATGGGCTCAGAGGGTTATCGCTACTTAGGCAAACTTGTAATCATAATGTAAAATGTCCACTTGCGTCTGATTTGTAAAACATGCATATGTTTCTCACCCCAAAACTTGTAAATCATTATAAATATAAAACGTGGGGCTATGAACTCACCTTGAGTGAGTGAATCGATAATGTAAATCACTAACAGAAAATGCGTCACGAATACGCCCGAATGCAACCTAATTAATTATAGGTCGTATGAGTACTAAGTACTTTGAATAAATAATACCGTTTATAATTCTATATAGCTACATTACCAACTATTTGTATTAGATAAATAATATTTATAAAGTTAAAATGTTTATAAATATTTCCTTAGTAAAAATGTCGTAACTTTCTCGTTTTAAGTCCGTTTTTAGTGATTCTTTCGTACAGTACTTTTTACTATTCATGCACTTTTATAAATTTATTTATCGTAAACTCGTAAAAGTCGTATCTTATTCGTTTTAACTCCGATTTTAGTGATTCTTTTGAGCACGTCTTCGTAATTAAAAGTTTTATCTAACTAATGTATTTTCCAAAATGTATCTGAGATGAATAGTGATTTTTACTGTTCATAGTTTATAAAATTATTTTTATAAACTTTAATTATCGTAATCATGAAAAATGCATAACTCCTTCGTTATTGATCAAAAAATTATGATTCTTAAGGTTTTGAAATCCTAAAAATATGTGCTTTTTATGAAAAAGAAATATATAATTTTATCAGAATGGAAAAATAATAAGTTTTTATAAAATTGTTTTTATAAAAGCTTTTATTTATCGTAAACTTGCAAATGGCGTATCTTCTTCGTTATAGCTCGGATTTTCAAGTTCTCTACATGCCTACGATCGTCATGACGTGTAGTATTTTATAAAAATATAAAATAAATGCCTTATATTCGAATTAAAATTAGTAGGTTTTGGTATTTGTGTTAAAATGAGTTTAAAACTAGTTTTTATAAGTTTTTTATCTAGTAACTTTATTACAAGTCCTCTACAACACTCATCTTACATGCCCCATGTTACTTTAGTTCCTTAAGTCCATTATTGTCTAAGAATCACAAGTCCTCATATTTATTTTACTTGTAAATTTTAATAAGTAACTTTTAACCCATTAACTTATATATACTTTTATAACTTAATCCACACTCATATAATGTATATACTTCCATTATAACATGTCCTCAACATCAACATAACATAAGAAAAAGATTATCAAACCATGAACAAATGTAAAATCCATTTTACATGTTAATATTATTCCTAGATGGTGATTCGCTATATAAACATAATATACATATGAAATCATAAATATAAAGAGTTTAAGGGTTTTAAATAACCTTAGTATGAAGTAGGATGATGAACAACAAGATCTAAACCCTAGTTTAGATATTAAACCCAAGCTTTCAATACTTAGAAAACCTTAAATCCAATGAAACCCTAATCCTAAACCTTTCTTGATTAACCCTTGCAAATGCTAATCCAAACCTTCAAACCTTCTTGTAATACCTTAGATATGATGTAAGATCCCTTGTATACTTTCTAAGTAAATTTGTATGAATTATTTAAGGGTGTTTGTTTTGGCCGTGGGTTAGGAAGGAGAGACAAGAGAGATTATGTGAAATTTTTGCTAAGGAAATATGAGAAGTGAGATATATATCTAGTTATGCATGTATTTATACTACAAAAATAGTCTAAGTTACTAGTTGATGGCACTATTAGAAGTCTTAAGACAAGGGGAGCAAAATAAAGAAGTCTTGGTCAAAAACTAGTCATGTACTAGTCATAATAAATTCCTAGTGTTTGTACAAGTTCAAAGTTAGTTGATTGTGTGCTTATTGTCCCCTTGGGACAATGTTTCATCCAAAATTAGGGGGTGCTAGTTGCATCTTATATATTTTATGGATAAATACTTTCATTACTTGAAGTCATAAGTTGTATATATTAAGTGTACGCTTATAACTTGTAAAGTGTAGGTTCTAGTTGGTTTATTTTATGTATAATTTGACCAACAATGTTAACATGGGTGAAGTTTTATAAAACTTTGAGTATTGGGTATAATAATGGGTATTTGTTGAAGCGTGGATAAGTTTTGGTGGTTCTGTGAATGCCTAAACGTATTTTATCGCGAAACGTAAACACTTTACGTAACCAATAAAAATAAAATGTGCAAAGTTAATAATTATCCTCTAAAAAATTATCTAACACTTGCTTGACGTAAATATTTAATTGTTTGATGCCCGTTTACGTTGAATGATAATTTTTAGCTTACGCGATTTAACTTGACGATTAAAATTAAAAGCAAACGCGTACAAGACTAAAAATAAATAGTGAATTAAATAACGTCGTAAAATGACCTAAAATACGGATTGTTACAGTCTTCCCCCGTTAAATGTGCCTTGTCCTCAAGGCTGAAGACACGGCACTTGACGAAGGTGCGGTCTTTGTGAAGAGGTGTGGATACTTCTTTTGAAATTGGTCTTCACGTTCCCATGTGAACTCAGGACCTCTCCTAGAGTTCCATCAAACCTTGACAATTAGGATACAGCTTTGCTTCAACCGTTTAACTTCATGCTCCATGATTTCTACTGGTTCCTCGATGAAATGAAGCTTGTCATCAATATGGAGTCCATCCAACGGAACGGCTAATGGATCGTCGGCATAGCACCTATTCATGTTGGATACATGAAACGTATTGTGAACCCTACTCAACTCTTGAGGAAGTTTAAGCTTGTAAGCAACGGCTATAACCTTTTCCAACACTTTGAAAGGTCCAACATATCTGGGGTTTAGCTACCCCCGTTTGCCAAAACGCACTACTCCTTTCCAAGGCGAAACCTTGAGCATAACTCTATCTCCAACTTGAAATTCTATCGGCTTACGCTTTAAATTGGCGTAACTCTTTTTGTCGATCATGAGCGGCTTGAATTCTTTGCTTGATCTGAATGACCTTCTTGGTCGTCTCTTGAACTATTTCTGGACCAATGAGTTGAACTTCTCCAACCTCGGCCCAACAACCGTAAAGTGCTTCAAATGGTGCAGCCTTGATGCTAGCGTGATAACTATTGTTATATGAAAACTCAACTAATGGCAAATGGTTAACCCAACCCTTTCCAAAGTCGATCACACAAGCATGCATCATATCCTTGAATGTTTGAATAGTCCTCTCGCTTTTTCTGTCGGTTTGTGGGTGGTATGCAGTACTCATATCCAAATTCGTACCCAAGGCCTTCTGAAGTGACCTCCAGAAATTTGATGCGAATCTAGGGTCGCGATCACAAAAGATTGAGACATGTATTCTGTGCCTCGTGAATACCTCTTTTAGGTACATTCTTGCTAGCTTTTCCATAGGATGAGTTTCCCTCATTGGTAAGAAGATTGCAGATTTAGTAAGTCGATCAACAATCACCTAAATTGTGTCATAACCTTGTGACGACCTAGGAAGCTTTGTGATAAAATCTATAGTGATATTATCCTACTTCCATTAAGGTATCTCGGGTTGCACCAACAAACCAGATGGCCTTTGGTGTTCAGCCTTGACCTTAGCACATGTCAAACATTTGCTAACATATGTGGCGATGTCGGCCTTCATATTGGGCCACCAATATAGCTTCTTCATGTCTTGATACATCTTGTCAGAACCTGGATGGATAGAGTATTTTGACTTGTGGGACTCGTGCATGATTACAGTCCTCAGATCACCATAACATGGTAACCAACTCCTGCTATTTAAGCATAGAGTTCCATCCGCGCGGGGCTCCAACTTCTCCTTTGGTATATCCTTCCTGATCATACCTCTTACATCTTTATTTTTGAGATTCTCTGGTTTTTGTGCCTCTATCTGAGCTTCCAGAATTTGTTTAGGGAGATTCAAACAAATAGTCATGACTAAGGCTCGAACCTATAATGGCTTATTATGTTCTTTACGGCTTAAGTCATCGGCCACTACGTTTGCTTTCCCTGGGTGGTAACGTATTTCACATTCGTAATCGCTGAGCAACTCTAGCCAATGACGTTGCCTCATGTTCAGCTCCTTTTGATCAAGAATGTGTTGCAAACTCTTATGATCTGTGAACACTGTGCACTTGGTTCCGTACAAATAGTGCCTCAAAATTTTTAGGGCAAACACTACTGCTCTAAGTTCCAAATCATGAGTCGTATAGTTCTTCTCATGAATTTTCAATTGGCGTGATGCATAAGCAATCACCTTCTCTCTTTGCATCAACACAGCGCCCAAACCTTTGATCGAAGCATCGCAGTATACGATAAAATCTTTGCTTCCTTCAGGTAAAGCCAGAATTGGTGCACTACACAACTTCTGCTTAATTAGTTAGAACGCTGCTTCTGCCTTGTCACCCCAATCAAACTTAACTCCTTTTTGAGTAAGCTTGGTCATTGACTTTGCGATCTTTGAAAATCCTTTGATAAATCTTCGATAGTACCCAGCAAGACCTAAAAATTGCCGAATCTCCATTGGTGTTTTAGGAGATGCCCAATCTTTTATGGATTCGATCTTGGCGGGATCTACGTGAATTCCTTTACTATCAATCACGTGGCCGGGAAATTATACCGTGGAATCCAAAATTCACATTTAGAGAATTTAGCCTACAACTCCTCTTTCTTAAGCAATTCCAGAATTGCCTTAAGATGTTCTTCATGTTCCTTCTTATTCTTTGAATAGATGAGGATATCGTCAATAAAGACAATCATAAACTTATCCAAATATGGCTTGCACACCCGATTCATGAGATCCATAAATACCGTCGGTGCATTCGTCAAACCAAATGGCATAACTTGGAATTCATAATGACCATATCGAGTTCTGAATGCCGTCTTCTGAATATCTTATTCTCGTACTCGAAGTGGTGATAACCTGATCGCAAGTCTATCTTAGAATAAATACTCGATCCTTGTAGTTGATTAAATAAATCGTCGATCCTTGGGAGTGGATAACGATTCTTCACTGTCAGCTTGTTTAGTTCTCGGTAGTTGATGCACATTCGAAATGATCCATCCTTTTTGTTGACAAACAAGACCGGAGCTCCCCAAGGTGAGGAATTGGGCCTTATAAAGCCTTTGTCGTATAGCTCCTTCAGTTGGTCCGAAAATTCTTTCATTTCGGACGGGCCAATCGATAAGGTGCCCGTGCTACAGGTGCAGTACCAGGTATCAAATCGATCTGAAATTCCACTTGTCGAGTTGGAGGAAGACCCGACAAGTCCTTAGGAAATACTTCAGGAAAATATTGAAAGATCGGTACGTCCTCAAGTCGCTTCTTCTCTGACTTGTCTTCAGTCTCCTTTGTAGTAACATGTGCCAAAAAGACAGGACATCCTTTCAGCAAATATTTTTGGGTTTTAGTGCACGAGATGCTGTTTAAACGAGTCTCGTTTCCTCAGTCGCTTCCTTCACCATGTACGATCAACGTTTCATTTCCCCAAGGAATACGAATGATTTTCTCGGCACAAACAATGACAGCTTGGTACTTTGCCAACTAATCCATACTAATTATGACGTCGAAACTACCAAATTCTACGGGCATTAAGTCTATGTTGAATGGGTGATTTAAGAAATTTAATGTACAACCCCAAATGATAGCGTTTAACCCAATTATTCTCCCGTCAGCTAGTTTAACATCATAATAATGATATAAGGTAGATGGTGTGATATCAATTTAGGAGCTAAATGTAGTAGACACAAAGCTTCTTTTGGTACCAGTATCAAATAAGATAGAAGCATAGCGGTTGTTTAGAAGGAACGTACCCGTAACGACGTTTGAGTTTGGTTTTGTCCCTGCACGGCCTACCGCATATACTTTTGCTGGAGCATTGCCATTTCCACCTTGGTTACCGCGGTTGTTGTTCTTTAGTTTTGGACACTCCCTCTTGATATGGCCCTGGGCTCCACACTCAAAACATGTAGGTCTCTGACCTGCCCTAGTGCCCCTTTGGTTGTTGGCAGTGTTAGCATTTGCAGTACTCCTACAGTCACGGGCCAGATGGCCAACTCTATTGCACTTGTGTCATTTTGGAGCACACTGACCGTCATGGTGATAGTTGCATTTAGAGCACAGAGGTTTAGATCCTCCATAAGGTTTCTTCTCACCAGACCCTGTAGCATAAGCCGTGCCAGTGTTCTGCCTCTTGTTCTGTTGTTGTTGTTGGTGGTTATCATCTTGCTTTCTTTTATTTTCACTCTAACGTTCAGCAAAAGTACGGATCTTCTTGTCCATCAGCTCAGTTGCAAATTCAATTGCATCCTACATGGTTTTTGGCTTAGATGCCATTACACTTCCGTGGATCATGTCGGGCAAACCACTGACATATTTCTTAATCTTGTCTGACTCTTCAGGAAACATCCTAGCACACATCAATGCCAGTTCCTGAAATCATTGGTCATAGCCTACCACGTCGGTACCTTTAACCTTCAAATTCCACATCTCACCCTCAAGTTTCTTAACCTCGCTCCTTGGGCAGTACTTGTCGGTCATCTTCTTTTTCAGGTTTGTCCAAGTCATTGCATAAGCAACATCGTGACCAACAGTCTTAACGTGGGAGTTCCACCACATTAGAGCACTTCCAAGAAGTGTACAAGAGGCAAACTTGATTTGGTTTTCCACAGTGCAGTTGCTTATATGGTAAACAGTTTCCATTATTTCAAACCACTGAGTCAACTCGACAACTCCTTCAGTACCCTTAAAATATAGGGGTTTGCATTTCATGAAATCTGGGTAAGTGCACTCACGGGTAAGAGGAGCTTGTCTCCTTATACCCGTTCTAGAATCATGGCTGTCTTCGCCATTTCAGCTTCTGTCAGCGTCATGTGCTGCCAATGCATCATCAATGCCTTGGTCGATCAGTCTCTTAAGTTGCTTATCAGTCACAGAAGTAGTGGGGTGGTTGTTTTGGCTGGTGTTGATCTGGTGGTTTTTTTTAGTGCCATTTTCTTTAATCACAAGAAAATATAATACCTGTTAGATTTCATACAAATCATAACCATGACATGACATATACACAATAATTAAAATGAGATCACATCACATAGTGAAACATACAACTGAATTGAAATTAACAATGATGTAGCTAAATCGACATTCATTCATAATAAATTTGATTACAGACTTGACATGATACATCCCTTCCATATATAATCTAGAAAACATACATAACTTAATTCGGTTACAAAATGATCACTACTATTAGGTTAAAAAATGAAAATAAAACCTAGAGCCTTACTAGCTGGGAGTTACCCCGTAATACTTAGTAGGCTATACAACATAGCTACAACATAACCAAAACTAAGAACTACTACCGGGAGGCTAGGATGTTCAGGATCCCTAGCAGGTGTTTGCTGACTATGTAGCACTGCCATCTGAGTCTACAGTATCCTCAGTAGAGTCAGTGCCTCTGTGAGTTGTGTCTGTCTCCTATGGTCTGCTGCCCATAAATCCCCAATCTCGATCTGCTATGCTAATACTGTAGTCCGTAGTGCTCTAACCTCATATCGTGCCGTATCACTGGCACCCATCAACTGTACTCAAGCCTCACGAGAAAGTCTGGCCTCACTTTCCATAAGTCTAGCTGTGCGAGCATGGGCGCGTCTATCTTTACGCAGCATATTGAGCTGACCTCTCATCAATGATCTATCATCCTGTGCATCATCAAGTCTCCCATAAATCTCGTTAGTATCCTGCCTAACAGTCATGAAAAAATCTGTCATCCTCTGACTCAACTCTGCCACATCAGTCGCTGTTGGTGTCCCGTACATGTCCTCAACCATCTTATCCTAAGTATCTGCAATCCCATAACCAACATATCTCTCTAGGTCTCGCCTAATCTCATCATCTAAGGTGGCAACAAAACCATAATCTCTCCTAAACTCTCTAGTAGGTCTAGCAGTGGGAGTAGATGAACTCTCACCAACCTTAAATCTCGAACCAAGAGTAATACACAACCTCTTCCGAGGTGGTAATATAACCTTGGAAACACCTGCTCTACAATCAGTAGAGGGAAGAAGCAAAGGTGGTGATGGAGTAGGAAATGGTATAGGTAGAAGTGGTGGTGTCCCTGATGGTGATGTCTCTGATCGAGATGCTAAGATGTAGGTGGATGGTGCAGCAGCTCTCATCATGGCCACAGATTCCTTGGTATGTGGAAGTACAATGGGTGATGGTAGTGGTAGTGGATGGGAAGTAGATGGTGACTCGGCTCTCAACCGGATCATAGTAGCTCTATATCCCAAACGATAAGTAGGACTAGCAGGTAGTGTTGGAGGTGATACAGATAATGGTGATAATACTAGTAGTGGTGGAGATGGTATCTGTGGTAGTGGTGATGAGTATGATGTAAGTGGTGATGGTGGAGGAGTAGATATGGCAAAAAATATGTCAACCTCTGCCGCAGATGGTTATGGAATAGGTGTCTGATCCCGGATAGACATCCTGGTAGTGGTATGACATATGGGTGGTGGGACGGAGTCGACCGAAGCTAGGTACTCCCCCTCTTCCTCATCCTCGTCCTCATCCTCCTCCTCATCATCGACATCGTCTCCGAAGGACTCCTCATCATCATCATCTCTGTTAGTGGGGTAATCAGCTGGATCCTCCTCAGGATCCTCATCATCCTCCTCCGGATCCTCCTCAGGATCAGACTCAGTAATATACCCTGGTGAATCAGCAGTGGGTGAGACAGCAGCAGGCAGTGGCTGCTCCTCAGCTGGAAGAACATCATCCTCCGATGGCATAAACTCTGGGTATACCGGCTCAGGAACAAATTTTGGTGAAGGTTGTGCCTACTCTAGCTCCTCAAGGCCAGGCACATAATCTGGTGATGGTGAGGCCTGAAGAGCGGCCTCCACATAAGCATAAGGGTCCTCTGGCATCATGGGCAGTCCATCGACTCCCGGAGATCCTATGTCAGACAGATCCTCGAACGGGCTAGATACCTCCGTGTAAGTGACCGTAGAATCCTCTAAATCCGACATGACAAAATCTGAAAATCAAAAGTAGCTTATATAAGTATTAATATAAGACTCTTATTGTAATATACGTACTATATTATAAACACGTATATCAATTATGAATGCATCTAGTCTAACCAACTAATGCAACACTAGTGTATGTATGTCCCGTGAAAACCCCTTTGAATGAATGCAATGAAAACGGTTATAGTCCAAGTAAAAATATTTTGACTTGATTCTCTATAACCTTGGGTCTAGATACCAATCTATAACACCCCCAAATTGGGTCGCAGCGGAATATGGGTTAAGAGTGTTACTTCATAGATCAATATCACAAGATATATATATAAGAACGACCATTTAAAAGTCGTTTAAAACCGATACATTGGATTTAACAAATTGTTTATAACAAAAGTCCGAAGCTTCACTTGTTCGTTGTTCAAAATACAAAGATTCTAGTCCATAACAAATGTTTTCCCAAAATGTAATGCAACCAAATCTTTAATGCACATGACTTCTAAAATTATAACCACCAATGTATCCCTTGCCTTGTACCTCATTGATCTCCTGAGAATACATTGCTTTAAAACGTCAACAATAATGCTGGTGAATTCATAGGTTTGTAAAATGTATAATGTAGGACCGCAAAATTTTCTCATGATATGCAAACATAATAAATGTAATTACATTTCCCTAAGCTCATGACACAGAAGCTCGACATGTATAAATTGCAATATAAATTGACAACATTGCCCGTGATGATGTTCTAACCCGCAACATCCCAAATACGACATGGTATACGTTCGTTGTCCGACATACCGGCACGGTGAGAATGACTCGCCCGAACAGGGATGTCAATCCCAAATAGATCTATTTATAACATTTGCACTCACAACAAGTAATTGACAGTTCATGATAATGGGCTCAGAGTGTTATCGCTACTTAGGCAAACATATAATCGTAATGTAAAATGTCCACTTGTATCCGATTTGTAAAACATGCATATGTTTATCACCCCAAAACTTGTAAATCATTATAAATGTAAAACGTAGGGCTATGAACTCGACTTGAGTGAGTCAATCGATAAAGTAAATCACTAACAGAAAATACGTCACGAATACGCCCGAATGCAAACTAATTAATTATAGGTCGTATGAGTACTAAGTACTTTGAATAACTAATACCGTATATAATTCTATATATCTACATCACCATCTATTTGTATTAGAGAAATAATATTTATAAAGTTAAAATGTTTATAAATATTTCCTTAGTAAAAATGTTCTAACTTTCTCGTTTTAAGTCTGTTTTGTACGTTTCTTATGTCCACAATTTTGTATTAAGACGATGTATAAAAATATTACATTTTCATATTTCAACCCTATGGTGAACAATACTTTTTGTTGTTTATGCACTTTTGTAAATTTATTTTTATAAATTTATTTATCGTAAACTCATAAAAGTCCTATCTTATTCGTTTTAACTTCGATTTTAGTGATTCTTTCGAGCACGTCTTCGTAAATAAAAGTTTTATCTAACTAGTGTATTTTCCAAAATGTATCTGAGATGAATAGTGATTTTACTGTTCATAGTTTATAAAATTATTTTTATAAACTTTAATTATTGTAAACATGAAAAATCCATAACTCCTTCGTTATTGATCAAAAATTATGATTTTTAAGGTTTTGGAATCCTAAAAATATGTGCTCTTTATGAAAAATAATTATATAATTTTATCAGAATTGGAAAATAATAAGTTTTTATAAAATTGTTTTTATAAAAGCTTTTATTTTTCGTAAACATGCAAATGACGTGTATTGTTTAATAAAAACATAAAATAAATGCTTTATATTCGAATTAAAATCAGTAGGTTTTGGTATTTGTTTTAAAATGAGTTTAAAACTTGTTTTTATAAGTTTTTAGTCTAGTAACTTTGTAACAAGTCCTCTACAACACTCATCTCACATGCTCCATGTTACTTTAGGTCCTTAAGTCCATTATTGTCCAAGAATCACAAGTCTTCATATTCATTTTACTTGTAAACTTTAATAAGTAACTTTTAACCCATTAACTTATATATACTTCTATAACTTAATCCACACTCATATAATGTATATACTTCCATTATAACATGTCCTCAACATCAACATAACATATGACAAAGCTTATCAAACCATGAACAAATATAAAAATCCATTTTACATGTTAATAATATTCCTAGATGGCGAGTCACTATATAAACATTATATACATATGAAATCACAAATGTAAAGAGTTTAAGGGTTTTAGATAACCTTAGTATGAAGTAAGATGATGAACAACAAGATCTAAACCCTAGTTTAGATATTAAACCCAAGCTTCCAATACTTAGAAAACCCTAAATCTAATAAAACCCTAATCATAAACCTTTCTTGATTAACCCTTGCAAATGCTAATCCAAACCTTCAAACCTTCTTTTAATACCTTAGATATGATGTAAGATCACTTATATACTTGCTAAGTAAATTTGTATGAATTATTTAAGGGTGTTTGTTTTGGTCGTGGGTTAGGAGGGAGAGACAAGAGAGATTGTGTGAAATTTTTGCTAAGGAAAAGTGTGAAGTGAGATATCTATCTAGTTATGCATGTATTTATACTACAAGACTAGTCCAAGTTACTAGTTGATGGCACTATTGGAAGTCTTAAGACAAGGGGAACAAAATAAGGAAGTATTGGTCAAAAACTAGTCATGTACTAGTCATAATAAGTTCCTAGTGTTTGTACAAGTTCAAAGTTGGTTGATTGTGTGCTCATTGTTTCTTTGGGACAATGTTTCATCCAAAATTAGGGGGTGCTAGTTGCATCTTAGATATTTTATGGATAAATACTTTCATTACTTGAAGTCATAAGTTGTATATATTAAGTGTAGGCTTATAACTTGTAAAGTGTAGGTTCTAGTTGGTTTATTTTATGTACAATTTGACCAACAATATTAACATGGGTGAAGTTTTATAAAACTTTGAGTATTGGGTTTAATAATGGGTATTTGTTGAAGCGTAGATAAGTTTTGGTGGTTTCGTGAATGCCTAAACATATTTTATCGCGAGACGTAAACACTTTACTAACCAATAAAAATAAAATATGCAAAGTTAATAATTATCCTCTAAATAATTATCTAACACTTGCTTGACGTAAACATTTAATTGTTTGATGCCCGTTTACGTTGAATGATAATTTTTAGCTTACGCGATTTAACTTGACGATTAAAATTAAAAGCAAACGCGTACAAGACTAAAAATAAATAGTTAATTAAATGACTTCGTACAATGACCTAAAATACGGATTGTTACAACATTCATGATTTTATGTGTATATGATATTATATAGTAAATCACCATCTAGGAAACTTATTAACATGTAAAATGGATTTTTACTTTTGTTCATGATTTGATAAACTTTGTCATATGTTATATGGATGTTAAATACATGTTGTAATGGACGTATAAGTATTATTCAAGTGTTGGTTTATTTATAAAAAGTATATATATATAAACTAGTTACTTAAAAGTTCACTTAATAAGTTTATAAGTAAAAGTGATGTGAGGACTTGTTATCATGGACATTTCTTGGACAAATAATGGACTAAGAACCTAACATATATGAGACATGTAATATAATGTGTTGTAGAGGACTTGTAACAAAGTTACTAAACTAAAAACTTATAAAAACAAGTTTTAAACACATTTTAACTAAAAGATCAAAACCTACTGTTTTAATCACGAAAATAAGGTATTTATTTTATATTTTTATAAAAACTTATTATTTTCCAATTCTGATAAAATTATATAATTATTTTTCATAAAAAGTACATATTTTTAGGATTCCAAAACCTTAAGAATCATAATTTTTTGATCAATAACGAAGGAGTTATGGATTTTTCATGTTTACGATAATTAAAGTTTATAAAAATAATTTTATAAACTATGAACAGTAAAAATCACTATTCATCTCAGATACTTTTTGGAAAATACATTAGTTAGATAAAACTTTTAATTACGAAGACGTGCTCGAAAGAATCACTAAAATCAGAGTTAAAACGAATAAGATACGACTTTTACGAGTTTACGATAATTAAATTTATAAAAATAAATTTATAAAAGTGCATGAACAGTAAAAAGTACTGTTCACCAGAGGGTTGAAAATATGAAAATGTAATATTTTGATAACTCTTCTTAATACGAAAGCGTGGACATAAGAAACGTACGAAACGGACTTAAAACGAGAAAGTTACGACATTTTTACTAAGGAAATATTTATAAACATTTTAACTTTATAAATATTATTTCTCTAATACAAATAGATGGTGATGTAGCTATATAGAATTATATATGGTCTTAGTTATTCAAAGTACTTAGTACTCATACGACCTATAATTAATTAGGTTGCATTCGGGCGTATTCGTGACGCATTTTCTGTTAGTGATTTACATTATCGATTCACTCACTCAAGGTGAGTTCATAGCCCCACGTTTTACATTTATAATGATTTACAAGTTTTGGGGTGAGAAACATATGCATGTTTTACAATTGGACGCAAGTGGACATTTTACATTACGATTACGTGTTTGCCTAAGTAGCGATAACCCTCTGAGCCCATTATCATGAACTGTCAATTACTTGTTGTGAGCGCGAATGTTATAAATAGATCTATTTGGGATTGACATCCCCGTTCGGGTGAGTCATGCTCACTGTGCCGGTATGCCGAACAATGAACGTATACTATGTCGGATTTGGGATGTTGCGGGTTAGAACATCATCACGGGCAATGTTGGCAATTGATATTGCAATTCATACATGTCGAGCTTCAGTGTCATGAGCTTAGGGAAACGTAATTATATTAATGATGTTTGCATCTGTTGCATTATCATGGGGAAATCTTGCGGTCCTACATTATACATTCTATAAACCTATGAATTCACCAACATTATTGTGGACGGCTTAAAGCAATGTTTTCTCAGGAGATCAATGAGGTACAAGGCAAGGGATACATTGGTGGTTCTAATTTTGGAAGTCATGTGCATTAAAGATTTGGTTGCATTACATTTTGGGGAAACATTTGTTATGGACTAGAATCTTTGTATTTTGAACATCGAACAAGTGAAGCTTCGGGACTTTGTATCAAACAATTTGTTAAATCCAATGTATCGGTTTTAAACGACTTTTAAATGGTCATTCTTATATATATCTTGTGGTATTGATCTATGTAGTAACACTCTCAACCCATATTCCGCTGCGACCCAATTTGAGGGTGTTACAGATTGGTATCAAGAGCCTAGGTTATAGAGAACCATGTCAAATGTTTTTGCTAAATTATAACCGTTTTCAAACATTGCATTCATACAAAGGGGGATTGATATACATGTTATAAAATACTATGTATATTACTATAAGAGTCTTATATTAATACTTATATAAGCTACTTTTGATTTTCAGATTTTGTCATGTCGGATTCAGAGGATTCCACGGTCACTTACACGGAGGTATCTAGTCTGTTCGAGGATCTGTCAGACATAGGATCTTCGGGAGTTGAAGGACTGCCCATGATGCTAGAGGACCCTTATGCTTATGTGGAGGCCGCTCTTCATGCCCCACCATCACCAAATTACGTGCTTGGCCCTGAGGAGCCAGAGCATGCACCACCTTCACCAGATTTTGTTCCTGAGCTGGTATACCTAGAGTTTATGCCACCGAAGGATGATGTGCTTCCTGCTGAGGAGCAGCCACTGCTTGTTGTTGTCTCACCTACTGCTGATTCACTAGGTTATATTACTGAGTCCTATCCAGAGAAGGATCCAAAGGAGGAGGATGAGGATTCTGAGGAGGATCCAGCTGATTATCCCGATGACAGAGATGATGAGGAGGAGGAGCACCTAGCTTCGTCCGACTCTGTCCCACCACCCGCATGTTGTACCACTACCAGGATGTCTATCTGGGATCAGACACCTATTCCGTTCCCATCTGCGGCAGAGGTTGACAGATTTCTCGCCATATCTACTCCGTCACCATCACCACCTACATCATACTCATCACCACTACCACAGATACCATCTCCACCACTACCAGTATCATCACCATTACCTGTATCACCTCCACCACTACCTGCTAGTCCTACTCATTCATTGGGCTATAGAGCTGCTATGATCCAGTTAAGAGCCGAGTTACCATCTACTTCCCATCTACTACCACTACCATCACCTATTGTACTTTCACATACCATAGCATCTATGGCCATGATGAGAGCTGCTGCACCATGCACCTACATCTTAGCATCTCGATCAGAGACACCACCATCAGGGACACCACCACTTCTACCTATACCATTACCTACTCCATCACCACCTTTGCTTCTTCCCTCTACTGAATGTAGAGCAGGTGTTTCCGAGGTTACGTTACCGCCTTAGAAGAGGTATTGTATTACTCTCGGTCTGAGATATAAGGTTAGTGAGAGTTAATCTGCTCCCACTGCTAGACTTATTGGAGAGTTTATGAGAGATTATGTTTTTGTTGCCACCTTAAATGATGAGATTAGGCGAGACCTAGAAAGAGATGTTGGTTATGGGATTACAAACACTTGAGATGAGATGGTTGAGGACATGCAGGGGACACCAGCATCGACTAATATAGCAGGGTTGAGTTAGAGGATGACAGATTTTGTCACGACTGTTAGGCAGGACACTGATGAGATTTATGGAAGACTTGACGATGCACAGGTTGATAGATCATTGATGAGCGGTCAGCTCAACTTGCTACGTAGGGATAAGCGCGTCCGTGCTCGCACTATGGAGAGTGGGGCCAGACTTTCTTGTGAGGCTTGGGTACAGTCGATGGATGCCAATGATATGGCACGTTCTAAGGTGAGAGCACTGCGGACTACGGTATTAGCACAGCAGATCGAGATCGGGGATTTGCGGGCAGCAGACCACAGGAGACAAACACAGCTCACAGAGGCACTGACTCTACTAAGGACACTGCAAACTCAGATGGCAGTGCTACAGAGTCAGCAGACACCTACTAGGGATCCAGCACATCCTGATGTACCGGATGAGGCTGGTAGTAGTTCTTAGATCTAGTTATGTTGTAGCTATGTTGTATAGCCTACTAAGTATTACGAGGTAACTCTGGCTATTAAGGCTCTAGGTTTTATTTTCATTTTGTAACCTAATGGTAGTGATCATTTTGTAACTGAATCGGTCATTGTATGTTTCCAGATTATATATGGAAGGGATGTATTATGTAATGTCTGTAATCGAATTTATTATGAATGAACGTTGATTTAGCTACACCATTGTTAAATTTCAATTCTGTTGTATATTTCACTGTGTGATGTGATCTCACTTTATTTATTGTGTATATTCCATGTCATGGTTATGATTTTATGAAATCTAACGGGTATTATATTTTCTTGTGATTGAAGAAAATGGAACCAAAAAGAACCATAAGATCAACACCAGCCACAACAACCACCCCCACTACTTTTGTTATAGATGAGCAACTTAAGAGATTAATTGCCCAAGGGGTTGCTGACGTGTTAGCAGAACGTGAGGCCACCATAAGCGGAAATGGCAAAGACAGTCATGATTCAGGAATGGGTGGAAGGAGACAAGCTCCTCTTGCTCGTGAGTGCACTTACCTAGACTTCTTGAAATGAAAACCCTTATATTTTAAGGGTATTGAAGGAGTCGTCGAGTTGATTCAGTGGTTTGAAAGAATGGAAACTGTGTTCCATATAAGCAACTGCACTGTGGAAAACCAAATCAAGTTTGCCACTTGTACTCTTCTTAGAAGTGCTCTAACGTGGTGGAACTCCCACGTTAAGACTATTGGTCATGATGTTGCTTATGCAATGACTTGGACAAACCTGAAAAAGTAGATGATCGACAAGTACTGCCCAAGGGGCGAGGTTAAGAAACTTGAGGGTGAGATGTGGAATTTGAAGGTTAAAGGTACCAACATGGTAGGCTATAACCAACGATTTCAGGAACTGGCATTGATGTGTGCTAGGATGTTTCGTGAAGAGTCGGACAAGATTGAGAAATGTGTCGGTGGTTTTCCCGACATGATTCACAAAAGTGTAATGGCATCTAAGCCAAAAACCATGCAGGATGAAATTAAATTTGCAACTGAGCTGATGGACAAGAAGATCTGTACTTTTGCTAAACGACAGAGTGAAAACAAAAGAAAGAAAGATGATAACCAACAACAACAACAGAACAAGAGGCAGAACACTAGCATGGCTTATGCTGCAGGGTCTGGTGAGAAGAAACCTTACAGAGGATCCAAACATCCGTGCTCAAAATGCAACTATCACCATGATGGTCAGTGTGCTCCAAAATGCCACAAGTGTAACAGAGTTAGCCATCTGGCTCGTGACTGTAAGAGTACTGCAAATGCCAACACTGCTAACAACCAAAGGGGCACTAGGGCAGGTCAAAAACCTACATGCTTTGAGTGAGGAGCCCAGGGACATTTCAAGAGGGAGTGTCCAAAACTAAAGAACAACAACCGCGGTAACCAAGGTGGAAATGGCAATGCTCTAGCAAAAGTGTATGTGGTAGGCCGTGCAGGGACAAACCCAGACTCAAACGTCGTTACGGGTACGTTCCTTCTAAACAACCGCTATGCTTCTATCTTATTTAGTATTGGTGCCGATAGAAGCTTTGTGTCTACTGCATTTAGCTCCCAAATTGATATCACACCATCTACCTTAGATCATTATTATGATGCTAAACTAGCTGACGGTAGTATAATTTGGTTAAACACCATCATTCGGGGTTGTACGTTAAACTTCTTTAATCACCCATTCAACATAGACTTAATGCCCATAGAACTTGGTAGTTTCGACGTCATAATTGGTATGGATTGGTTGGCAAAGTACCAAGCTCTCATTGTTTATGCCGAGAAAATCATTCGTATTTCCTGGGGAAATGAAACGTTGATCGTACGTGGTGACGGAAGCGACCGGGGAAACGAGACTCGTTTGAACATCATCTCGTGCACTAAAACCCAAAAATATTTGCTGAAAGGATGTCCTGTCTTATGGGCACATGTTACTACAAAGGAGACTAAAGATAAGTCAGAGAAGAAGCGACTTGAAGACGTACCGATCGTTTGAAATTTCCCTGAAGTATTTCTTAAAGACTTTTCGGGTCTTCCACCAACTCGACAAGTGGAAGTTTAGATCGATTTGATACCTGGTGTTGCACCTGTAGCACGAGCACCTTATCGATTAGCTCCATTTGAAATGAAGGAATTATTGGACCAACTCCAAGAACTTTCTGACAAAGGCTTCATAAGACCCAGTTCCTCACCTTGGGGAGCTCCGGTCTTGTTTGTTAAGAAGAAGGATGGATCATTTCGAATGTGCATCGACTACCGAGAGCTGAACAAGCTAACGGTAAAGAATCGTTATCCACTCCCAAGGATCGACGGTTTATTTGATCAACTACAAGGATCCAGTGTTTATTCTAAGATAGACTTGCGATCAGGTTATCACCAACTTTGAGTACGTGAAGAAGATATTCCAAAGACGGCATACATAACTCGATATGGTCATTACGATTTCCAAGTTATGCCATTTGGCTTGCCGAACGCACCGGCGGTATTTATGGATCTCATGAACCGCGTGTGCAAGCCATATTTGGATAAATTCGTGATTGTCTATATTGACGATATCCTCATCTACTCCAAGAACAAGAAGGAACATGAAGAATATCTTAAGGCAATTCTGGAATTACTGAAGAAAGAGGAATTGTATGCTAAGTTCTCTAAATGTGAATTTTGGATTCCCAAGGTACAATTTCTTGGTCACGTGATTGATAGTCAAGGCATTCACGTAGATCCCGCCAAGATCGAATCCATACAAGATTGGGCATCTCCTAAAACACCAACGTAGATTCGAAAATTTTTAGGTCTTGCTGGGTATTACCGAAGATTCATCGAAGGATTTTCAAAGATTGCAAAGTCAATGACCAAGCTTACTTAGAAAGGAGTTAAGTTTGATTGGGGTGACAAGGAGGAAGTCGCTTTCTAGTTTATTAAGTAGAAGTTGTGTAGTGCACCAATTCTGGCTTTACCTGAAGGAAGCGAAGATTTTATCATATACTGCGATGCTTCGATCAAAGGTTTGGGCACTGTGTTGATGCAAAGAAAGAAGGTGATTGCTTATGCATCACCCCAATTGAAAATTCATGAGAAGAACTATACGACTCATGATTTGGAACTTAGAGCAGTTGTGTTTGCTTTAAAAATGTGGAGACACTATTTGTACGGAACCAAGTGTACGGTGTTCACAGATCATAAGAGTTTACAACACATTCTTGATCAAAAGGAGTTGAACGTGAGGCAACGTCGTTGGTTAGATTTGCTCGGCGATTACGACTGTGAAATACGTTAACACCGGGGAAAGCAAACGTCCGTGGCCCGATTGCCTAAGTTATTAAAGAAATGGAATAGCCATTAGGGTTTGAAACCCCTTTAAATGGGGGTCATGGACTATTGGTTTTGAATCTCTAAAACAAATTTTGGAAGCTCAAATAGAGGCATAGAAACCTGAGAACATTAAGAATGAAGATGTAGGAGTTATGATCAGGAAAGATATACCGAAGGAAAAGTTGGAACCCCGCACGGATGGAACTCTATGATTAAGTGGCAGGAGTTGGTTACCCTGTTATGGTGATCTGAGGACTGTGATTATGCACGAGTCCCACAAGTCCACATACTCTATCCATCCGGGTTTTGATAAAATGTATCAGGACATGAAGAAGCTATATTGGTTGCCTAATATAAAGGCCGACATTGCCACCTATGTTAGCAAATGTTTGACATGTGCTAAAATCAAGGCTGAACACTAAAGGCCGTCGGGTTTATTGGTGCAACCCGAGATACCTCAATGGAAGTGGGATAATATCACTAGGATTTATTCAAAAGCTTTCCTACGTCGTCCACAAAAGTTTGACAACTATTTGGGTGATTGTTGACCGACTTACTACATCCGCAATCTTCGTACCAATGAGGGAAACTGATCCCATGGAAAAGTTGGCAACGATGTACCTGAAAGAGATAGTCACGAGGCATGGGATACTTGTCTCAATCATTTGTGATCGCGATCCTAGGTTTGCATCAAATTTCTGGAGGTCACTTCAGAAGGCCTTGGGTACGAATTTGGATATGAGTACTGCATACCATCCACAAACAGACAAAAAAAGTGAGAGGACTATTCAAACTCTTGAGGATATGCTGTGTGCTTGTGTGATCAACTTTGGAAAGGGTTGGGTTAACCATTTGCCATTAGTTGAGTTTTCATATAACAATAGTTATCATGCTAGCATTAAGGCTGCACCATTTAAAGCACTTTATGGTAGAAAGTGTCGTTCACCTGTTTGTTGGGCTGAGGTTCAGATCAAGCAAAGAATTCAAGCCTCTCATGATCGACAAAAGAGTTAAGCCGATTTAAAGTGTAAGCCGGTGGAATTTCAAGTTGGAGATAGAGTTATGCTCAAGGTTTTGCCTTGGAAAGGAGTAGTACGTTTTGGAAAACGGGGGAAGCTAAGCCGGTGGAATTTCACTTGTTCGTTCTTCAAAATACAAAGATTCTAGTCCATAACAAATGTTTCCCTAAAATGTAATGCAACCAAATCTTTAATGCACATGACTTCCAAAATTATAACCACCAATGTATCCCTTGCCTTGTACCTCATTGATCTCCTAAAAAAACATTGCTTTAAGCCGTCAACAATAATGTTGGTGAATTTATAAGTTTGTAAAATGTATAATGTAGGACCGCAAGATTTCCCCATGATAATGCAACAGATGCAAACATCATAAATGTAATTACGTTTCCCTAAGCTCATGACACTGAAGCTCGACATGTATGAATTGCCAATTAAATTGCAACATTTACCCTTGAATGGATGTTCTAACCCGCAACATCAGAAATCCGACATGGTATACGTTCGTTGTCCGACATACCGGCACAGTGAGCATGACTCACCCGAACGGGGATGTCAATCCTAAATAGATCTATTTATAACATTCGCGCTTACAATAAGTAATTGACGGTTCATGATAATGGGCTCACATGGTTATCGCTACTTAGGCAAAAGTAATCGTAATGAAAAATGTCACTTGCGTCTGATTTGTAAAACATGCTATTGTAATCGCTCATATCCGTCATCGCTCCAGAAGAACTCCCAATGCGCTAGAAAGCCTGTGTTAAAATCAGCATGATACTAGTACATTAGTCACGAGCCCATAACTACCCACACTCCCACCCCCCCCCACCGGGACGAACACCCCTCGCAGCGCCCCCCCCCCCGCCGCCTACCACCCACATCGGATTCTCCACATCTGCTGAGTTGACCCCCCCGTGCCAATCGGACGCACAGGTAAATCCCTAACAGAAAATGCCCCCCTCCTCTGCCAACCATGCCGTTTTTCCCACGAATACGCCCCGAATGCAACCTATTTAATTTATAGGTCGGTTATGAGTACTAAGTACTTTGAATAAATATCGTTATTCTATTCTATATAGTACATCACCATCTATTTTGTATTTAGAGAAACTAATATTTTATAAAACGTTAAAATGTTTTAAATATTTCCTTAGTAAAAATGTCGTAACTTTCTCGTTTTAAGTCCGTTTCGGTACGTTCTTTACGTCCACGCTTTCGTATTAAGACGATGTATCAAAATATTACATTTTCATATTTTCAAACCTCTGGTGAACAGTACTTTTTACTGTTCGTGCACTTTTGTAAATCACTAAAATTAGAGTTAAAACAAATAAGATACGACTTTTACGAGTTTACGATAATTAAATTTATAGAAGTGCATGAACAGTAAAAAGTACTGTTCACCAGAGGGTTGAAAATGTAATATTTTGATAACTTTTCTTAATACAAAAGCGTGGACATAAGAAACGTAAAAACGGACTTAAAACGAGAAAGTTACGACATTTTTACTAAGGAAATATTTATAAACATTTTAACTTTATAAATATTATTTCTCTAATACAAATAGATGGTGATGTAGCTATATAGAATTATATATGGTCTTACTTATTCAAAGTACTTAGTACTCATACGACCTATAATTAATTAGGTTGCATTCGGGCGTATTCGTGACGCATTTTCAGTTTGTGATTTACATTATCGATTCACTCACTCAATGTGAGTTCATAGCCCTCCCGTCTTGTATTTATAATGATTTACAAGTTTTGGGGTGAGAAACATATGCATGTTTTACAATTGGATGCAAGTGGACATTTTACATTATGATTATGTGTTTGCCTAAGTAGCGATAACCTTCTGAGCCCATTGTCTTGAACTATCAATTACTTGTTGTGAGCGCGAATGTTATAAATAGATCTATTTGGGATTGACATCCCTGTTCGGGTGAGTCATGCTCACAGTGCTGGTATGTCATCACGGGCAATGTTGGCAATTTATATTGCAATTCATACATGTCGAGCTTCAGTGTCATGAGCTTAGGGAAACGTAATTACATTCATTAATGTTTGCATCTGTTGCATTATCATGAGGAAATCTTGCTGTCCTACAGTATACATTTTACAAACCTATGAATTCACCAACATTATTGTTGACGTTTTAAAGCATGTTTTCTCAGGAGATCAATGAGGTACAAGGCAAAGGATACATTGGTGGTCGTTATTTTGGAAGTCGTATTCATTAAAGATTTGGTTGCATTACATTTTGGGGAAACATTTGTTATAGACTAGAATCTTTTATTTTAAACATCGAGCAAGTGAAGCTTCGTGCTTTTATATCAAACAATTTGTTAAATCCAATGTATCAGTTTTAAACGACTTTTAAATGGTCGTTCTTATATATATCTTGTGCTATTGATCTATGAAGTAACACTCTCAACCCATATTCCGTTGCGATCCAATTTGGGGGTGTTACACCTTTTTTCAAATTCTTGAGAACACTTATTATGTTTCTTATTTTTCCCAAAAATAACATTTCTCTTATTTTGACAAATAAATGCACTGACACGTACACTTATTTTAAGTAAGCACGAGTTGTGTAGCAAAGTATACACAAGGCTTTGTATGAATATGAATTAATTCATACCCGAGAAAAATTAATTTTCCGTTGTGAGTAAAAGTTATCTTTTTGTCGATAAACTTTCCTTTAAAATGAAAAGCCGGTTACAATCTGAAATAACTGTAAGCCATATGACATGTTTTGAAAACATTTTACAACTTCTGCTCGAACTTTATTTACATCTCCGTGTCATTGTTAAATGACATTTCTAAAGTCGTAAATATTATCGATTACAGAAGACATGTCATGAAAACATATTTTTGTATTTTTTGAAAATTTATAATTTTGTATTTTGTTTTTCTGATTTTATATTTTTGTATTTTGATTTTTTAAAAAATTATAAAATGAAAAATCTTTTTGTGTTTTTAGATTTAATTATTTACATAGGATACATGAAGAATTACCACCATTATTCTTCCTTTGAGATAGTAGATCTCAACCAGACCATTACCCACCGAATGGAATCAGATTGTCATCTACGTCAAAGTAGCACCAAATGGCATGTTCTTGTAGTTGACTTCTTGTCAAAACTGGTCGAGAAAGATTGCCAATAACATTCTCCAATGGGTGATTATTTGTCAACTTAGTGAGAGTATCAAACGATTGGTTAAGATGATGCAAATTTGATGGAATGACCCATTTTAAAGTTGTTTCTTCAGAACTCGGGTCTAAAGAAAGATTATGAAGGAGAGGTGCATTATCAAATTGTGCATTTTGATGTCCATGAATTTGTTCTTCAACACCTTGATGAGTGACTTGAGATTGCATTTCCTAATTTTTTAGTGAAGTACTAGCAGATGGTACATCTTAATAAATGGTAGTTGACGAAGGTGAACTGGCTGGATCAACAGATCTTGGAGCAACAACAGCTACTAAATCTGGAGAAACAACACGTGGGGGAGGATTGAAGTACTCATCAAACAATGGTTGAAACAAGATCTCATAGTCTTTCTTGGATGGTGGAACATAAGGTGTTGGAGAAATTAGGTTTTGCGCGAGTCTTATTCAAGCTCTTTAAGGCTCGGCTTATTTTCAATATAAGCTTATTTAGCAAAAAGCTTGTTATTTTCTTATTTGCAAACGTATTGGGATATTCTTGTGCTAAAAAGGATGAACAAACAACAAGTTTTATGGATTAAAAGTGGTATTTTTTGGTTTAGTTTTCAAACCGAGTGTTTGGACACGTTTTTTGATCATTTCGTGCTCATTTAATGTTGTTTGTGATCATTAAGCCATACTTCTAAGATATTAGAGCTTATTAGAAGCTTATTTAATAATCAAACATCACTTTTGAATCATAAAAAACTGGGTTAAGATGGTGTTTGCGGTTTGTGCAAAAATTATGAGGTTTGCGGTTTGTGTTAAGAAGGTTGCGGAATGTGCAAATTTCATTCTTGCGGTTTGTGTATTTTAGCAATTTTTGCGGTTTGTGTCAATACATGGATCCTAATCTTGTGGTTTGTGACAATTTGACGAAGACAAACTCTGGCATAAATTTTCCAAGTCTTGCGGTTTGTGTAACTTGAATCTTGCAGATTGTGTTCTTGCGGTTTGTGTATTTCATAAATTCTTGATGTTTATGTTACGTACAGGGTTACCATTCTTGTGGTTTATGACATTGACACAAAAAGAAACTATGCCAAAATTTCCTTAAATTTTGCGGTTTGTGCAATAATACATCTTGCGGTTTGTGTTTTGCGAATTGTGCAAAATTAAATTTTTGCGGTTTGTGTTTTTCAAATTCTTGCGGTTTGTGTCTATTGGAAATCTTGCTGTTTATGTTCTTGCTGTTTGTACAACACTAATTCTTACGGTTTGTGCATAAGGAGTTCTTGCGGTTTATGTCACTGGCAAAATCTTGCGGTTTGTGACATTGATACATTTCTTGCGGTTTGTGCATTGACACATTTCTTGCGATTTGTGTCTTTTACACTTTTCTTACGGTTTGTGTAAATTACACTTTAACTCATTCGATTCAAGACATTATAAATTAAGAACTTCTATTCACAATTGGACTCAAAAGACAATTAATTCTTCAACAACAAACCTTAATTACAAACAATTATTCATTCATGGTTTCTTCTTGATTTAGTTAAATCCCGTAAAAGTCGCTTCTTTTCTCGGTTTAAATCATAGATTTGTAAAATCTCGTGAACGTAATTGAATTCATTTAACCACAACTACAATCACTTTACCTAATTAAGATCCTACAAATCATTTTCACTTCATAACAAACAAATCATTCACCATGACTACTCCAATCACAACAAATGGAACTGACAGTCAAATGCATAACAACATCATGGACGCTGGTTCAAGAGATCGTCCACCAATGCTTGCACCGGGAAGATATTCTTAGTAGAGATCACGTTTCATGAGATATATTGATACAAAAGTCAATAGTGAAGCTCTAAAGAAATGCAATAATAAAGGTCCTTATGTGCCCTCCACTGTAGTAATTCCAGCTCAACCTACAACAGATAACTCTAAAGCAGTTGCAGAACAGACAGTAATTAAAGACTTATCGAATATGTCTACTGAAAACAAAGCTCATTATAAAGCAGAAAAGGAAGCAATTCATATGCTATTGACTGGAATTGGAGATGAAATATACTCAACTGTTGATGCGTGCAATACAGCTCATGAGATGTGGGTAGCCATTAAAAGGCTACAACAGGGTGAATCTCTCAACGTTCAAGATGTTAAGACTAATTTGTTTTGGGATTTGGTAAATTTACTTCACGAGATGGAGAGTCAATTGAATCATACTACTCTAGGTTTTACAAGATGATGAATGAAATGGTAAGAAATAACCTGCATGTGGCTTAAATGCAAGTGAATGTTTAGTTTCTTCAACAACTTCACCAGTATCAAAAATAAGTTAATGAAATCTGTGCTGAGAAGATAGCTAGGAATGCTAATCCACTAGCACTTGTTGCTGCTACTCAACGATATCCAGATCCTTATTATCAAGCACCAAAACCTCAAAGATCATATCCACCTGCACCAAAACAACATTCTTCCACCAGATCTAATGTTTCTACTAGACACAAAGGCAAGGAGATAGCCAAAACAATCACATCTCCATCTGAGTCAGCTTCTGAAGAAGATAGTTATCCTGAACAAGCTCAGAAGGATAAGGAAATGTAGAAAAACTTGGCACTCATTGCAAAGTACTTCAAGAAGCTCTACAAACCTACCAACAACAACCTAAGAACCTCTTCAAACTCCAAAAACAAGAATGTGGATACTTCTCTACGATATGTGAAAGACAATGAGACTAGTAAGTTTGGGAATCAAAGGACAGTGACTGTTGTTGGGGCTAGGGAGACTGTATGCACTCAGGTAGTGCTGCAGACTGGGATACAGTGTTTTAATTGCAAGGAATTTGGTCGAGTGCAGGAAACCAAAAAGGGTACAAGATTACATGTATCACAAGGAGAAGATGTTGATGTGCAAACAATGTGAGAAAGGTGTTCCATTACAAGCAAAACAAGCTGATTGGCTAGAGGACACGGATTAAGAGATAGATGAACAAGAATTGGAAGCATTCTGATCCATTGGAAAAGGTACAACGATGCTGAATATAATGCGTTTGCCAATGAGAGACAACATTCTGAGCAACCTGAATCCATTAATAACAGATGTGTAGTGGAAAAGATTCATAGTAATGTCATTCCTGATTCACTGAATATGTGTAATAATGATATTCAGACTGACCAAAAGGCTGAAGAATGTGATGATGATCGTGTTGCGCTTGCTAATTTAATTGCAAATTTAACACTTGATACTGAAGAAAACAAAAAGATTTTAAAGCAATTAAAGAAGTAAACGCATCACTGACTTGACAATTGAGAGAGTGCAAATCTACTCTTGAGGTGACTAATAGAACTCTGTGGGAGTCCAATAGTACTCGGGATAGCTGTCTAATTGCACTTCAGAACAAAGAGATTGAGCTTGAGAAGTACAAGACTTACCTTAATCGTACAACTGAATATGACACACTTGAACGTAAGTTAAAAGAAACTCAAACAGTATTAGCTCAAAAAGAAAATGACATAAAAGAAGGTTTGAAATTAAAAGCATATGAAATTTATGTTAGCAAAAAGGAAAATGATGAGTTAGTCAAATAGAGTCTTTTAACAAAATCACGTTACGAAGGTCTTGTCATAGAGAAAAATCAGGTCATAAAGGATTTAAAACTTAAGGAAGAAAACGATATTGACAAATTGATTACGATAGAAAAGCAATTAAAGTTTTTGAACAAAATTGTTTATAAACGAAATTGTAGAAAACTAGAAGGGGGGGTTGAATAGTTTTCTTGTTTTAAAAATTAATTTTCAAAATTTTGTTATGATCTTATGTGAAGTTTGCACAATATTGATGTTTGATGTATGGAATATAAAGCAAGTAAGAGTAGGAGTTAGAAAGATTTAACCAAGACACAAGTATTTATAGTGGTTCGGCTACAAGGACACCTTCCTTGCCCTACTCTACTCCCCGAGTCACCTACTCGAGAGTTCGTAAACACTAGTCACCAATCTCCTTTAACCGGCGGAGAAGACTCACAACGTTGCTTACACCTTTTAACGGTACAAAGCTAAATATCGGATTCTTCACACGGTAGAATCAACCCAACAACACTACACTTGATTTACAATGATGATGAATACAACTACAACTACTAAATGATGTACAAGATTCAGTAATGTGAACTTGAAGATGCTATGGAGATGCGAAACAAGATTTTTGGAACTTGATTGTCTCAAAGAGGTGTTTGGCAATTTCTTCTTTGAAGAGAATTACCTACAAAATGATAAATAAAACTATGCAAGAATAGAGAGAATGATCAGCAGATTAGAGGTTTTTAAGTTAGGAAGAGGTGAGTGAAACATGAGAAATGGCTTGGTATTTATAGCCAAAAACCTATACTATAAGTGTGTTCCGCCGGTTTTGTTGCAGAACAGAACCGACCAGTATACTACAACAGAACCGGCGAACAGTAACAAAATCCGAATTTTGATTTGCAAAATCTTGAGAGATCATGTGTAATCTTGTAAGATTGCCCTAAGATATGCTGCAAATGATGATGTTATCTATGATGTAAATAATGGTTTGCATAATTTACTTGTAATTCAAAGTAATGCTAAAAATGGAAAAGTAATAATTATGTGTTAGTTTAAGTAGTTTACTTTCATATAGATTTTACTAATTGTTATCAACAAAACATGAAAAGATCGTAAAATAAAATAAACATTTTTATTGATTTATTTGTATTAACAATCTCCTCTTTTTTGTTGATGACAAAAATAAAATCTAATGGAAGTAAATTAGTTAAAATGAATTTGTTTTAAGTATTTGGATTAAGTTTTAGAATTCATTTTACTTCCCTTTTCCCTTATGTTTATTTTAATTCCCTTCTCCCTATTTTAATTGAAACAAAAAGATGTAAAGGTCACAGAGAGGTATCCAACAATAAGTTGGAATTGATATGTGTAAATGCAGAAAGCTCCCCCTTGATGGGTGCTAAACATTACAAATATGCTGCAAAAAAATGTTAGACATAAAGAGATGTGCTCCCCCTTGCTTTAGAAGTACCTACAAAAGAAAAGTTAGAAGCCAAAGCACTAAAAGTGTCTTCTGTAGAACCGGCGTCCGTGGTTCTGTTCCTTGAATGGAACCGACTTTGATAGCCGATGGAACCGGCTGACTTCAAAAAGTCAAACCTGTGGGTTTTCTAAGCAAAATAGTTTTTTTTTAGAAAATTAATTATCAACAACATACAATTTCCTGGGAGCATAACAAGACAAGCATTATATCATTGATTAATTTTGAATTACAACATTTATTCACCATAATATTAAGAAAGCAAGAGATTCTTAACGAAATATGATTTATTCTACTTTTAATTTCCTAGTCTAGTAATTGTGCGCAAGAATGTTAAGACGGTCTAGGATGTGATTGAGAATGAATCGCATTTCATCTCGAAGGTTGTCTACAACAACTTGGGTATGTTGGCAATGTTCACAAAACATTTCATGAGTTAGCAAAGGGAAAGGATTGTTGGGTCCTAATGGCGGAAGTGGTGGGAAGTTTGAAGGGGGATTTGGGGGAAATGTGGGGAGTTGTGGTGGAAATGGTGGAAGAGGAGGTTCTATAGCCGGAAGGGGGTAGAGGTTCATTGGCTAAGCGCTCAATGGAGTCAAAGGATGGTCTAGGTGGTGGAGGGTTTATTGTTGTAGGAGGAAGATCTTATAGTGAGTCAAATAAAGTTTGAGGAGAAGAGGGAGGAGTGGAAAAAAACAGTTTAATGGGTTCTAAGTTTATGGATAATGGTGAGGAGTGTTTGGATGGTTGGGTTAGAGCCGATGGAGGAGAGGTCAAGGGTGGTGGTGTTGACTTTGGAGTAAGTAGGACTTTGCTTGGTGAGATTCTCGGAGAAATTATGGGGGAAGGTGGTGGTAAAGCATTTAGGATTGATGGAGGAGCCGTTTGATAATCGGTGGGTGGTGATAGAGTATGATAAGGAGGGGACACCAGTCGAGGGTTGGAGAAACAACAAGGACGAACACTAATCCTAGAGGTGCGCTTAAGGTTAAGTTTCTTTTCTTTAGGCATTTTTAATGTTTCTTGAATTTGATATGATAACTAGTGTTTGGGTCAAGCCCTTTTTATAGAGAAATTTTTGAGTTAATGCATTACTGTGTATCTTGGTGAAAATCTAATCATTCGATTTGCCTAGAGTCAACTTCTAAAGTCTAAGAGCTGATAGATTTGTCTTGGTGGGAATTTGATGTGGTAGAAGTTTAAAATTTGTATTTAAATAAACTGCAATACAGTGTTGCCGGTTCTGCCGGTTCTATTAGAAGAAGAGAACCGGCTTTGAAAAACCAAGGGAACCGGCGTTTGCAAAAAAAGCAAAAATATTTTTCTAATGTGTGCGTACATGATATGATGTTGGAAGTGCGGTTATCTCGACCCAAAAAAATATACTTGAGATAACCCAAAGTCTCCTTATTTTTATGTAGCTATAATTGAACGTGTTTGAAACGACATATTGACCATGTGTTTCTTTATAGACGTTCAAGAGAGAAATGAGATGCAAATGAGAAAAAACGTTTTTATTTTATTAAACAATGCAGATTTGTGAAAATTGTAAAAAATGCGTTCGGGTTTTATTTGATGAAATGAAATGTAAAAATGAGTACATATAGTAGTTTATATAATGCGTACATATAGTATATGGAAAATTCCCTGAACGTTTTTTTTGATTTAGTAAATAGATTCCTGGACTTAGAGAGAAGGAAGAAGGTCAGAAGAGAGTAGAAATCTTACCTTTAGGCATTAGGTTCCATGAGGCCGAGACCTAGTCTAAGTAGGTTTAAGGGTTCACGTTTGAGAGGTTTGGTTAGAATATCTGCTATGTTGTCTTCAGAGGAGACCTTTTTAATGGAGATATTTCCCTTTTGAACATTGTCACGAAGGAAATGGTGTCGGATTTCTATATGTTTGGTGCGAGAGTGTAGGACGGGATTTTTACTTAGGTCAATGGCACCTTTATTGTTACAAAGGATGGGTATATCATCTAGGTTTATGCCATAGTCTACAAGAGCTTGTTTCATCCATAAAGCTTGTTGGCAAGCTTTTTCGACGAAAACATATTCGGCTTCGGTGGTTGAGATGGCTAGGGCGGTTTGTTTCTTAGAAAACCATGATGTCAGAAAACATCCCAGGAATGTGCAAATACCACTAGTGATTTTGCGATCGACATAGTCTCTCGTATGGTCGAAATCAGCGTAGACAATGGTTTCTATTCCTTTTCCTTTGGGATACCATAATCCTAGGTGAGAAGTTCCTTTAATATATCTAAAAATTCTTTTTACCACTTCAAGGTGGGAAGTTTTTGGAGCTTCTTGAAAATAAGCGCATAGACAAACACTAAACATGATGTATGGTCGACTAGCCGTTAGATAAAGGAGGCTACCAATCATGCCACAATATTTAGTGTCGTCAATGGGTTCACCGTCTTCATCTCGAGAGAGTTTGGTTTCAGATGACATAGGAGTTTTGATAGGTTTAGAGTCTTCGAGACCGAATTTTTTAAGCATTTCTTTAACATATTTAGATTGGTTGAAAAAGATTCCATCTTCTAGTTGTTTGATTTGTAGACCAAGGAAAAAATTCAATTCACCCATTATTCTCATTTCAAACTCGTCGTGTATGATTTTTGAAAAATCATCGCAAAACTCTTGATAAGTTAATCCGAAAATGATGTCGTCTACATAAATTTGGACAATGATGATATGTGAATTTCTTTTCTTAGTAAATAGAGTGTTATCTACTAATCCTGTGGTGTACTTGTGGTCGATGAGAAAGGCTTTAAGTCTATCATACCAAGCTTTGGGTGCTTGCTTAAGACCGTAAAGAGCCTTTTTGAGTTTAAAGACATGGTTAGGTTTTTAAAAATCAATGAATCTGGGGGGTTGAGCGACATAGACTTCTTCATTTATAAAACAGTTTAGGAAAGCACGTTTGACATCCATTTGATAAAGCTTGAAGTCATGTGCTCAAGCATATGCAAGAAGGATTCTTATAGATTCTAATCTTGTTGCGGGAGCATAGGTTTCATCGAAATCTATTCCTTCTTGTTGGTTGTATCCTTGAGCAACAAGTCTAGCTTTATTTCTAGACACAACACCGTTTTCATCTAGTTTGTTTTTAAAGACCCATTTTGTATCTATGATTGTTTGGTTTTTGGGAGGAGGGACAAGACTTCAAACGTCATTTTTTTAAATTGTTTTAATTCTTCTTGCATAGCCATAGTCCAACTTTCGTCTTGTATGGATTCTTTTATGTTTTTGGGTTCTACGGAGGATACAAAACAAAAGAAATTACTTTGATTTTGAACTTAAGATCTTAAGGTTCTTTCATTTAATTTACTTATGATGGTTTTGTTAGCCGTGTTTTATGTAAAGTGATGGTCATTATATTTCCTGAGCCTTGTATAGGAATACGTAGTTTACAGGAATTCATTTAAGCTAATTCGGCCTAAGTGTCGGGCTAAAGCCCTTTAGTAAGCTCGTCACGGCCTATTAAGGCCCAACATGAACCCTAGGAGGCCACGCCTCATATTAAGTATAAATACCCCTCTCTAGCTTGTTAGGGAGGGTGTTGGTTCTCTTTCTTTCATTCTAATAATCAACCATTTTCTTTCTTTTTCTCTAGTTCTTTCTCTCTCTAAGATTTTTTCTTATTTTGTGTTTTGTGGTGATGAAATGATAACCTATCATGTGGTATCAAGAGCCATGGAGTAATTAGTGATCATTGTTTTTGTTTATCTCTTTTGTTTTCTTTTGGTTCGAACCCTACACAAAAGTGGGTTTCACTTTTATGTGTTCAAAAACCATAAAGCTTGCATCTTTCTTGTTATTTGATCATTGTAGAGGCTAGTTGTACAAGAAAATCCTTGAAAAAACATCAAAAAGTTGATATTTTTAAGGTCGTTGGTTCAAAAAGAGGGTTTTTGTACTAAAATCTTGATTTCAAATTTTTTGTCTTAAAAACGTTAAAGTTTGGATTTTTAAGGTCCTCCTAGCTTTAATATACTTAGTTGTGCAAGAAAAATCGAGTAAAACGTCAAAAAATGTGTCTTTTGAAGGTTTTTGTGTTTTGAGTTTTGTAGGGAATCAGGCGAGTTATACAAAGGCGATTTATACACATTTCTCAACAAAGGCGATTTATACACATTTCCATATAAGGCGATTTATACACATTTCCATTAGAGGCGATTTATACACATTTCCATCAAAACGATTGGTATGTGCTTAATTACACATACCTTTTACCTATTAAAACGAGCCTAAATGACCAAAAACAAATATAAAATGCCAAATATATGCTTGTTTTGATTTGTATACTATGTAGGTAACCGATATTTACTAAAGGACAAAATCAAAGCCAAAACCGACAAAACCCTGCACGGGAATGGAAAGAGCGTGAAAAGTCAAATTCAAAGTCCAATCAAGAGCATAAAAGTCGAAAGCCACAACTCGGTGCATCTTAAATGGACAACTAGATCTCTAATGGGCCGGGCCTGCCATTAAGCCCTAAATCAATGTCTGTTATAAATAAGCTTGAATCCTCTTATTAAAAATCTGGCCCAAACCAAAAGCCCATTAACCCTTAAACATAACACCTTTAAAACCCTTTACACCACAAGTCCCTGGGTTTGCATCGTTAGTCTTTATGGACTAACATTGCTAGTCCTTAGCCAATTACACCATTAGTCCCCAAACACTAACCCCGTTACCCTATCCCCTAACCCTGTTATCAACCAAAACAAACACACCCCTTTCCCTTCATTTTCACTATTCATCCATCACTCTCACCTCGACCCCTGCACCCCAAAACAAACCCATCACTCTCACTAAGCAATCCCACTCTATAAGGTGCCAATGCCACCTTGGCAATCCTATGGTTTCTTATTCGTTGATGAACAAGGACAAGGAATCTAGGGCTGTGATCATACTACTTGGTGAACAAGCAAAATAGATGGCTATGATGATGGTTTCGAGCTCACTCACACAAGAAGCACACCCTCTCATCCCTCTCACAGAACTAGCACAAAGAGAAGACCTCAAGACCTTTCTATCCTCTATAAATAGGACTCTTGTAAGCCCTTGAGGCTATCTAGTTTTTATCTTTTGGCTTATATTAAGTTTGTTTTAGCTTATTGTACCTTTTTTAAAAGCCTTGTACTATTTTTCTTAGTTTAATGAAATTTAAGTTTTTATGTTAAAGTCCGTTTTCATGTCAATGCTATGAAAATGTTTATTAATCTCTTATAAGCTCTTGTTTACTCACATTTAAGCTGTTTAACTTAAGCTATACAAACTTTTCTATAGTTTATATAGCTTAAGTCTTTCTCACTCAAAAATTACTCAAAAAGCTATTTTGGATGACAAGCCAGACTTGGAAAGGCTTGTGGGTTTTTACTAGCTTGTTTTAAAATAAGCTAGAGCTTGTTGATAAGATCTTGTCAGCAATTTAATACCCTTGTTTGAGCAAAGGGTTTTGTAAGTTCACTTTTTGCATTTGAGCTTAAAAATTTGTTTGCTTATTTAAACTGCTTATTTTATGCTTA
>BQNB010045208.1:0-21105 GCA_026074375.1 Tanacetum coccineum
ATTCCCACAACCCAATGCCCCTATAACCCTTCCCACTTGGAAATCACTCAACCCAACGATCCCCATCAATGGCTGAGAATGCTATAAGGCCAATGAAAGGCTAGGATTGCTTGGGAAGTATTGTACACACACAGCAAGCTCAACCCAAGACAAAGAGAAGGCTAAGAGCTTCTATAAAAGAGAAGAGAACAAGCCAAGAAAAATATCCCTGTTTTTTTTTACTTTCTTAGTTTAATGTTAATCAAGTTTACTTTAAAGTTATTGTATTCAGTTTAAAACGTTTTGAGTTGTATTTCTCTCAATTTTAAGCATTTCTTTTAAGAACTTTTGTAATTCAGTTTTAATCACTTGTATGATCAACCTCTAAGCTTGTACTCTATAATTTTAGTAATATCATTTCATTTTCCCAGTTTCATTGTTCCTTGTTTTCAATTCTAAGCTCTTTTCACTTGTTAAGCTTACAATAAGCTCTTTTGAGCTTATTTTTGTTAATAAGCTCAAATTTAGTTTAAAACTTTGTTAAAGCTTTTAAATACTGTTTTTTAACTCATTTAGTTTAAAAGTGTTCATTTAAATTCGAATCAAGCTCATATTGGAAGGATCAAGGAGTGATAAGCTTTTTTTCACAGCTTATTGAGTTTTAAGCTGAGGTCTAGAGGCAAGGTGCCACCTAGGTGATTGTTTTCTAAGCCACTCACTCTACTAGAGTGGCTAAGTGCTAAGACTACATCAAATTCAGGTTTAAAGTTTTCAATTCCTTTACAGCTTATTCATTTAGCTTATTTCAACACTTTTATTTTACCTTATGCCTTAATCATACTTAAACTAGCTTAGTTAGTCTATAAGTTGTGTTAGTTTTAAGCTAGTTTAGTTTTAAGTCAAGCTAGATTTACCTTTTCTAATCTGTCATAAATAGTAGAAATTATTAGCTTCATAGAGAAACTAGCTTATTTCCTTACATAAGCTTAACTTTTAAGTGTTTAAATAGCTTAAATAGTTTAAATATAATAAAAGTAGATAAAAATAATAAGCTGTTTTAGTGGATAAATAGAATTTAAGCTCAATTAGTGTGACAGATTTTAGATAAAGGAGTGTTTGGATTTAGTGAATTTGACCTATTAAAGTCAACCACATTCTGTCAAAACCTTTCATTTAGCTGAGTTAGTTCTTATAACAAAATTTTAAACAAATTTTAGAAGTTAGTTTTTATAATTCAAAAATCTAGAGTGTACAAACTCTTCACCAGCACCAGGGCAAATTTAAGCTGTAATAGGTTTAGATTTTAGGTTTTTTTAAAGCAACTTAGAGTTCAAGGTTGGTTTGTGTTCACTTAGGATCATTTAGTTATAAGTGAGCTTAAAAATCCTAGCCTACATCTTTGTTACTTGCACATTGCACCAGCAACACCAATTGCACCAGCAAGTGCATTTCATTTTAGCATAATATTTGCCATTTTTCACTTTGAATCTTCTCATTTCCTTTTAGAGTTTTACAAATCCTTTTAGCTAGGTTGATGTTAGATAAGTAGGTTAGCTTATTTCCAATATATCAGCACTTAAGGTCCAAAAATAAGCTGTTAAGCTTAGTTGAAAAAAGCTCTAAAAACTGTTTCAATAGACTTAGCATTTTTCCATCTTAGTTTTCTTTCTAAAATTGTTAACAACAGGTTAATATTAGTTTAGAATCCTCTAGTACACATCTTAGGCATTAATAAGCATCTTCTAGTTTTCATTTTCATCAAGTTATAAGATCACAATAAGCAAAAATCCAAAAATCTTGTTAAACAAGCACTTTCTGTGACAGCCATGGATTTTCTTATTTTCTAGCTTATTCCTTTGATAAAAGTTAGAAGTGTCTTTATTAAAGTTGTTAGGATTAAGCTGTTAAGCAACTTTGTAGTTTTAAGTTTTTGCTAATTCTCAATTTTTCAATAAGCTAAATAAGCTGAAATCGTAGGGTCTGTTCTGTCATTGTCTAATAGTTTAAGGTTAACTGTTTTAACTATAGTGTAAAATTTCATAAGTTTGCCCGCCTACCCTATTGTTTCATTTCTTTCCATTTCTACCCTGTCTTTCTTATTAAATAAAATAGAATTAATATTTTAGTTTTTAGTTTTATTAATTAGGGTTTATAATTTTAATTGAATAAATTAGGGTTCAATTGAGTTATAAAATTTAGGGCTTTTGTTTCTATTAAATTTCTGCACTCTTTTAGCATATTAAAACCATTTTTCTATATTTTTCCAGTTAAATTTGTATTTTCTAGCAATTAAAATAGATTTTAGTTATTACTTTTTCTTATAAAAATCATAAAAAATAGAAAAATAGTTGAAAAATTAAAATTCTTTTTGCATTAATTTTCATTTTAAATCTAGTATTTTTGAAAAATAAAAGAAAAATTTTAGTGTTAATTTTTAGAAAAAGTTTATTTTTGTTAATTAATTAAATCTTAGAAAATTCATAAAAAATCCAAAAATTAATAAAAAAATATTTTTCTTTTTTATAAAATTTTCTTTTGTCATTTAGTGTCTAGGAAAAATATAAAATTTAGTGTAGGCTTAATTTTTCTTAAATTTCAGTCTTAGACCCGTTTTACCGAGTGCGTTTTACCGTTTCTTTTCGTTTTACATTCAAACGACCTCCGTTTTAGTTCTAGTTTTCTTTATTTTTCAAATTAAGCATCCATCGGAGCTAGTGGTTCTGGATTTTCAATTGGTTCTTCAAGATTAAAAGGTTCAACAACAGGAGGTGGGGCCTGGTATTGTTGATTATGAAGATTACGAGACTGGGAACGAGTGCGCATACACTAGAAAAGAAAATTTACACTAATTTTTTTTGGTTTTTGGTTTATCTTTTGTTTCCCGTAGTTTTTAAGATCCCCATTTCCTATATCTGTTTCCCGTAGATTAAATTAGGTTTTATTTAATTAATTTTAGTTGTAATTATATCAGTGTTTCCATCATATATTCTCCATCATTCAATTTCTCATCAAACCAGGATTACTTTCAATACAGCCTGTGGGACATACACCCGGAATATCTCTTCCGAATCTTTTTTATAATTGATTCTCCTTGTATATTTTATCCTTTTGTGGAATTTGACCTTTTGCCTTGGTCAAGGGCATTCGGTCAGGATCTGTATTAGGGTTGCTATATAAGTGTGTGCTATCAGACGAATCAAGCCCGGTTTTCTCGAGGTTTTAGTCTAGATTGAATGGTAATGGCCCTTTCTGCCAACAAAGAAGGGTTATTTCTCCTTCGTAACAATCGATTAAGCACGACTTCTTTAGAACTCCTCCCGAGAATTAAGGGAACTCGGGGGGTCTGGCTCAAAATCGACGACCACAAAATCTGCAGGAAATTGGAACTTTCCCACCGTTACATAGACGTCTTCAGCTATACCGATTAGTTCAGAGATTGATCGATCCGCTAGCTCTAGCGTCATGCAAGTCAGGTTAGTTTCTGGCGAAGAGAGAGATTTTTCCATACGGAATATGGCATAAGATTAATGCTTGCGCCAAGATCGGCCAAGGCGTTGCATGTATTAATCCCGGAGAATTCACATGGAATAAGAAATCGGCCAGGGTCTCCAAGTTTCTTTGGTAACTTGTTTAGGAGGACCGCTGAGCAATTCTCATTCAATGGGGTTCTAGCCATTTCACTCAACTTTTCTTTGTTTCCGATTAAGGTTTTTAGAGTCGAGGCGAATTTTGGCATAAGCATCAAGGCATCCGTAAAGCTAATTTCGAAACTCAAATCTCGAAAGATTTCATAGAATTTCTCAATTTGGTCGTTAGCTTTTTCACGACGTCTTTCATCATTTCTTCTTGAAGGAAATGGAATCGAATGCATTTGTTATGCTTGAAGCACTAACTAGAGCATTTACGGCTCAGAGATTGATTTCATGATGGACAACAGGGACAAACCGAGGTTGGATGTCTTCCGGTCTTCCGTAATTAGTAGAGGCATCATATCGTTGTGACCCCTGGTTCACGTTCTACACTTTAGGAGAAAAGTAGTATGATCGTGGGTACCCTTTTAAGCTTACACCACTGTTCGAGTGGTAATACCCTTTAAATCCTCTATTGGTTAGTAACAGTGTTTTACTAAGGGAGAGTCCCGAAGTATGAGGCGTATTGAAGTGAGATATTTGGAAACATCCTTTCCGTGAGATTGGTCAATTGATTTTGCATGTTTTGACCTTGAGTTTGCATGTTCCCATCACAGCAACATTCCATTACGTAGCTTAGGAAATCTTCCTTCGATACACCTTGACTCTGAGGAGACTGAGCTTGATTAGAGGCGGGAGCTTGAATAAGCAGGGAGTTGAACAACCTGAGGTCGATAGATTTGACCATGATGAACCGGGGGTTTGTAAGCTGGAGCTTGATAAAATTTCCTCGGTTTTGGTTGTAACGATTGTTATTGTTTCCTGATTTTGCACATTATGATGTTTTGACGGAGGAAAACTGGGAGGTCGAATTGATTTGAAATCGGTGCTCGGATAACGTGGTTTCCATGTTGTAGTTAGCTGCGGCTGCTTTGTAAGACATATTCATGAATAATATCTCGATAAACATTGCCAATGTGGCTGGAACAAGTTGGTATAATGAGCCCACCCCACCGCAAGTAACACAACTTTCCTCAACCGCTTAGACGTGTAGGACGGATATTGTATTGCCTTATTGAAGAAGTAAGCTTACCCCCATACTTTTCAACTCAGCGACCTCGAGAGATTCCGTGGGTGGAAAGTTGCTCGAAATCAATCACTTTGGCAACCAACCGAGTTTGTAACGTGAATAACGAACTTTGGATTTGCTTTCATGATCCTAGGCAATCACGAGGCATTTTATCCAAGAAGATTGCAACCCGCGGCGGAATTTAACGAATCTTGATCGTTAGAGTTCAAGGCATAAAAGAATAGTATCGAGTGATGCAGTTCTGAAAATCCATGTGTGACATGCCCGAAGAAGAATTTAAATCGGATCCCACTTCATAAAACTCTCATCAAATCTTGTTTAAATCTCGTGAGTTCATTTTGAAGATTTGTTGTTTAAGACGAGGACGTGAAAAATTTGTTGATGAATTTCGAGACAAGATCAACCAATTTTAGATCGACCGAGGGGTTCTTTTTCAAGCCAAATCCGGCTGCCCCCTCGGAGTGGAAACTGGGAAGAAGCATAAGCTTTACCGAACGTACTCGGGACATTCGGTAACTTCATCGTAAGAAGTATCTTGTTGAAATATCGAATGTGGCATAGAGGATCTTCATTTGTCATGATCCAAAGAATTGCTTGTAATTTAACGAGGTTAAGCAGACGAGCTTAAGCTCAAAGTTTGTCCGCGAACGATTTCTTGCACAACGATGGCATCACCTCGTAACACCGCGGTGGGTGCTTCAACAGCTTAGCCATAGTCCCGGGTATCATCCACGTAGCTAAGGGATCTGGATTTTCAATTGGTTCTTCAAGATTAAAATTGTTCAACAACAAGGAAGGTGCCTGGTGTTTGTTGATTATGAGATTTACGAGTTTAGGACTAGTGTGCATACACTAAGAAAGAAAAATTACACTAATAAAATCTTTGAAAATTTACCCCTTTTAAGCAAAGTTTCTAAGTATAATTTTTTTTCGAAAATTCGGCATGACCCGTACGTCTATATGACTTTTTCCAAGGTTGCAAACCTTAATCCCAAACACTTTTCACAAACCCAACATTTTCCGACAAAACACAATACCAATACCTTCAACACGTTTTATCCAACTGTAACGAAATAATCCTTTTACATTCGACAAGTCCAACAAAATCCCCTTTAGTCCAAACCAAATCCTTTAGTCCATTTACAAGTCCACTAATTCATTTGTTTTTATTAGGGCTTATGGTCCATTATGGTCTTTAAGTAATTATCCCGATAGCAAATTTTAGTCCATACCTCTTTACATATGTCCAAAATATAACCCAAAACCCAATGGACCTTAAGCCCATTAAGCCGACTCAAATCTAGTCAAAATCACATATATCCGTTGCTCATTAAGCCGAAACAATAAGCTATAAGCTCATAATACTATATATATAAGCCGAAGACCAAATAAGCTATAAGCTTATAATATAAGTAGAAAACCAAATATAGCTTATTATATAAGCCGGAAATAAAAGCTCAAAATAAGCCAAGTCCAATACCCAAAACCAATAACCAAATTGATTTGAAGTTCTAAACTATATATATTATATATATAATATATAACAAAATATATATAATAAGTATTATCTAAAAACAATCAATGAAACCGAAGAGTAGTATAGAATATCCCCGGGTCGTTTATCCCCAACGAGGCTGTGCTGGAGAATCGATACAGTCGGAAAATTGGAGTTTGAATGAGATTAATGATTTGAGAGAGTAGAAAGCTAAATTAATCAATAACAAACAAAAACGATTGAGAAAAACCTAAAAATTATGAAATTAAGCTGAAAAACGAGAGCAGGAATCCCGAACAAGGGGTCAAAAACCTAAAATCTTAAAAATTAACCCTACAAAGAAATTTTTACTTCTAAACTACTCTAGGGGACTAATAATGAAGAATGAAAAAGACTAGACTGAAAACGGAGGTCGTTTGACCCAAAAACGAGTCAAGACAAGAACCGTACCCGAGACCCGTTCTTTAAAAATCAAAAGTTTGCAAAATTAACCCTACGAAAGTTTTTCTATTTTTCCTACGTAAAATATGACTAAAGAAAATTTCCTAAAAAAGAAAAATATTTTTTTGATAATTTTTGTATTTTTTATGAATTTTTAAAACTTTTAACGAAATTAAATTATAAAAAATACTAAACTATTTTTAAAAATTCTGAAAAAATTACTAAAATTACTTTACCCTAAAACCTACCTAAGAAAAATAAGAAGCCCGAGATTGAGCTTATAAATAAGCTCAAAATAAGCTGGAAAGAGCTTATAGCTAAATGGGCAAAAACCCCCTTATATACCAAAGTGCCCAAGGGTCTAACAGAAAAGACCCAAGGGCACAGCGGTAAGAGTGTTTGTTATAAAAGAGGGTGTATTGAGGGTTGAGACCCGGGTTCGAGTCTTGCTCACCCGGGTTTCCTCTTATCTCCCTCTTTTTTTTAGAAAAACTTTTTACACAAACTTGATAAGCACATGGGGCTTATCATTTTTCATAACTACAGCTTTTTGTGAATGCTTATAAATAAGCTGAAAAGGGGCTCTAAAGTTGGCAGTGGCTTATAAGCTTAAAGGCTTAAAATGGCTACTTGATATGGACTTTAAACACACAATAAGCAAAGAAAGTGAATAATAAGCAAACACAGGCCACAAATAATCATAATAAGCAAGTAAGAGCTAAAATCACCCACTAATAAGCCCCTAATAAGCTAAAAAAAAGTTAAGCTATTTACTACAATAAACTAAGCAAAACAGTCAATAGCCTAATTTGAGCTTAAATTTAAGCTACCTAGAGGCCAAACTAAGGTCTGAAAATCTAGGGCTTAATAAAGGGGCTTATTGGCTTTCTAGAAAAGCTAAAAGCTTGAGCTAAGGTCCCCTAATAAGCTAGAACAGTGGGCTTAAAGACAAGCCCTTAGCACCAGGGCAAATGTACTAAAAAAATGGGCTTAATTTGACAGCTTAAAATAAGCTGTCAAATAAGCTCAAAATGAAAAATAAAGTTAAGACAGATTGAGCATAGCTTAAGGTGAGCTTATGCTCAAATTTTAAGCTTCTAAAAACACTTTAAAGCTGCTGATTTTTGCAAAAAGAAATAGGTAATTTAACTTTTGAAAAACTTGAAAAAAATGTTGACAGACTTAAGCAAAACACAAGGACTCCTAAGGCTTTGACTAGTTGGTTTTTTGCACACACAAATGACACCAAAATAGCACTACAACTTAGGTTTTCTAAAGTCTAAGCCAATAAGCACTTTGAACTTCTTTTAAAACTAACAGACTTAAGAGACAAATTAGAAAACTTGAAAATCAACTTTTAGACTTGTAAACTTTTGAAAACAGTCTCACAAGAGCTTAATAATACTAATCAAAGTTGACCATATGACCACAACCCATTACCTTACCATTTTGACCCATTTTGGGCTTAACCCAAACACCCCTTTATAATTTTAAATACGGATTTTTAAAACTATAAAGACTAGTTTAAGCTCAAACTTTTGAAGACAAGTATTAAGCAAGCATAGTTAAGCACTAAAGGGTAAGAGGCAAAAGCAAATAAGCATAATAAGACATAAATAAGCTGAATATAAGCTATGCTACAGTAACTTTTAAGCAAAAATTTAAAAAGGAGTATACCTTGATCCTTGCTCAAAACAGGATTATGTGAAACCTAAATAAGCTCTAATCCTACCCCTTAGCTTATAAATAAGCTATACTAAGCACCCCAATGAGCCATCCATTTCTGCCCATTCATCCATTTGCTATCAAACAGTAACCCCTTTTTTTCTTCTTTTTAGCTTTTGAATTTTTCTTAAATTTTTGTATCAAAGTTTAAAAACAGGTTAAAGATGGCTTATATTAAGAGCTTATATGATTTTTAAAGAAACACAAGTAACTTAGAACACCATGTGAAAGATAAACTGAATTTTCATTAAAAAAAGAGTACAAGTACATCAAAGTAAACTAAGTTAAAACTAAAACTGAGCTCTCAAAAACACACTAAAAACTAACTCCTTTGCCTCAAGGGCTTACAAAAGATTTTATAGCAAATGAGCTAGGGTTTGGACTTTTTTCTTCTCTTCTTGTCCTCTTCCTTGTGTGCTTCTTTGTAGACACAAAACCCGTCTTGTGTTTGTTGTGAGAGGGGACTCCAAAGAGTGATCTTGGCCTTCTATTAGTCTTGGTGCCCACTCAAAATCATCACAACCATCGATTTGTTTGCCCAATAGTATCACATAGGATTGCCAAGCTGTCACTTTGACTTCTAGGAGGTGGGGTTTGTGGTGGTGACATTTTTGTTGTTATGGGAACAGGAATCAAGGTGGAAAGTGACAGGAGGGGGGGTTATAAGTTTGGCGGGAAAGTTGTGATGAAGATAAACAGTGTTTTAAAAACGGGGTTAGGGTTTGAGGTTTTGTCACAATTGGTCCCTCATGGTTATAGTGTCTCTTGCAATTTTCGTCCTTGGTTTATAAACGTTTGGGGATTTGACAGAAAAGGTCCCCCAATGTTATAAGGGTCATTGCATTCATGGTCCTTGGGATGTACAACAATTTGCTTTTGGCAGATTGGGTCCTTGAGGTATATCTTTAGTGTATTGGCAGCATGAGTCCCTCACAAGTATTTTCCTCATTTTCTTATTTTCTTCATAAATAAGTTAGGGACTTGGCAATTTTTGGCCCCTATACTTATTTTTCTTTCGTACACTTTTTGACTTTGGATTGGCGGGTTGACTTGTTGACTTTTTTTTTTTAGACTTGGGGCTTTGTCTTGACTTTGTCTTTAACCCACACTGTTTCCATTTCCGTGTCCAGTTTTGGTCGTTTTGGCTTCATGTTTTTGTCCCTTTTCTTCTAGATATATCCGTTCTTGCAACAAAACCAATTAGCAAAACCAAGCATATTTTGGGCATTTTTAAAAGTCCGTTTTTTAGTTATTATTTTAGCTTGTTTTAAATGGTAAAAGGAGTATGTTAATTAAACACATACCACCACCCCCTCATTACTGAAATCAACTCGTCCCAAAAGATGATCCTGTTCCTGTTACTTTAAAACAAGCACTAAAAGGAAGCCCAAATCCCTTCTTTTAACCTACACGATCAAGGTTGAGTGCACTTTTACACTTCGATGAAATAAAACCATACCTTCACACAAAACCACAGAAATAACCTTCACCACCAACAATAAGGTTGCCTTAATATACCCAGATCATCCAAACTCTGAATACTTTTATATCGTCTCTAACTTCATCTCAAAATGTTGTCTTAAGGAAGCATTTACTAGAGCCCCTACCCAATATGTCGAATACTTAGCTGAGTTTTGGTATACTGTAAAAACCTTAGAAGACTCTAAGATATGGGTATCCACTCCTATAGGAGGTATAAGGGGGGAGATAGGTATCACTACCTTTAGAAATGCTCTTAGGGCTCATTACCTTCCTCACTCAAACATGTATGTCTCCCCACCCTCCATAACAATAGTGAGACTATAGTTTGCAACAATAGGGTACAGTAAGCAGATCGGGGTAACAGAAACGCTCAAAAAGAGTTTTCTTCCTCCTAGGTGAAGGCTACTAATGGTTCAAATCATTCAGTGTTTAGGTGGGAAACAGGTGGCCTAGATTAAATATCCAACAAGGATGCCACCATCTTGTATTGTCTGGCCAATTGGGTAAAGGTAGATTATGTTAAGCTCATATGGGAGGATATAATTCACAAGCTGAACAAGAAAACTAGGGAAAAGGTTGTTCCTTATCCTAGGTTTATATCCCTTCTACTGAAATACATGATGCCTGAATATGACAATGAAGAGCTCACCATAAACCCCACTCAGGTCTTCAGTGTTCACAACTGAGCACTAAAGCCAAACAAAACTAAAGGACATCCCTTCACTGACCACATGAAGGCCATCTGCAATTTAGATGTGCCTGTGGACTCCAAAGCTCCAAAACCCTCCTCACAAACTGAAAAGGTTCCCCAAGGCAAAAAGCTTGGAGCTAAAGGTGGACTCAGAAGAAAACAATCTTCAAAACTTACATCTGAGTCCAAGACTGAGGAATCCAAATCTAAAACTGGCCAATCAGAAAAAGATACTCAGTCTAGTTTGGCCAAGGACAAAAGCCCAAGCCATCCTTCACCTCCCACACCAGTGGTTGGTGAAATGCATAAAGAGGCACATCGAGCAGCTTATGGCCCAACATCTTTAGGGGCCACCAGTGAAGATAGAGTCCACCCTCAGCTCAGTAGTGGTATGTCTGCATTTCTTATTATTGAAACTGTTTCTTCAACTTCTTTCATTTTCACTCTGAGTCTGCATCAGGATGTGATGCTTCATCAGATTCCATAACTAAAGCTGATCTTGGAATATCTGCTCCTAATGATTCCATACATTCATAACAGGGTATGGATAAAAGAACCAAAAACTATTTAACTGATCACATATTTATAGGGACTAATCCAAGTATTCTTGTAGATCAAACCAAATCTGCTAGAGATGGGTTAAAAACTGCCCACATTGATTCAAGTACAAATGAGGAGTCTAGAGCTGATGAAATCTTAAAGAAAATAAAGCTGGAGGATTTATTAGATATCTTGAATGACACAAGATCTGCTTTCATCACTCCTGACTCCCTATAAGATGAGCCAATCATTGTTTCAGATGAGAGTGAAGAGGAAGTGGAAGCTGACAATGATAAAGACACTCATGCTACTTCTCATGATGTACCTGAAGACACTTCAATCCCATATCCTCTATCTTCAAAATCGGTTCAAATTCAAGAGTTAATGGCCTAGGTTCAATTACTTCAGTCCTAGAAGGATGAGCTAAAACAACAAAAGGCAAAAGCTAAAGCTGAGGTTGCCTCACTGAAGGCTAGGCCCTCATATCTAGACATCAACCAACTTACTGATCTTCTGGTACCCTCTTTAAAGCCTGAACTCTCCAAACTCTTGGCCTCACATAACTTTGCTAACTGCTTACCAACTGAACTGAAAGAGCTCCCCCCAAAATTCACTGAATTATTTGGAGAGTTTAAAGAGCTAAAGCAGCATGTTACGAATATGGAAATCGAGCTACCTAGGAACTTAAAAGAGATTCCAACAAAACTAGAGACTTTCACTTCCACTATATCCAGTCCTACATCCTAGGTTGCTGAACTGTAGAACATTCAATGGGAACTTCCAGTGGAGTTTCAAGCTTTACCAATTCTAGTTTCCTCAGTTCAGAAATAGCTAAAGACTTTGGATTCTCTTCCAAGTCTATTAAACAAGGTAACTGAAACCTTGAACAGGTTTTCCATTGTGGTGGAAAATGCATCAAGAGCTACGACCAAGGATGTTCCTTCAGCAGCCAAGCAACCACCTACTGAGGGGGAGAAGAACACCAAGGATGCTGAAACAAACCTGCAAAATGAATTAGTTGATCTTTTGAGCATTGATGTGGTGGAACAATACCATAACAAAAAGTTACTCTTTGATAAATATTGTGACAAGATGCTAAAAAGAAGAAAGATCTCAAAGATCATAAACTGTGATGTTCTCACACAAAAGGCCCAATCTCACTGAAAGTATATAGGGAAGATGGGATAATTAAAGTCATTACAAACTTCAAAGTCAGTGACTTACATCTGGCTGAATGGAGAGAGGTTGTATAAGCTTGTCCCGATAGAAAAGAAAAAGGATGGAAAACCATCTATCGATTGATAAGACAAGAATGGAATACTTTGATCAAACTGAAAAAGAACTAAAGATTGAATTCAACAAACCCCTCAAAGAACAAGATCCTCTGAATGAGCTAAATAAGTTAGCAAACAAGAAAAGAAAAATAACCAGTGACTTAAAAGACCATTCCAGGTCAACAAAGAAACACAAGTCATCAAGTTTAGCATGAAGAAGAGGTTCATTGAGCAGCTAAGGCAGTAGAATGGAAACCGTTTGTAATAACTTTATCTTTTGTAAATGTAATGTAACGAAAGTTAGAATGAATGGTTATCAGCTTATGTTGTTTAATTTATATCAGTTGTGCAAGAAGAAGTTGTTTTGCTCACTTACAACTAATTTTAACTTAGGCTATTTGTATATTCAAATAGGGGGGATTGTTGGGTTTAGTTCCTGAGCCCTTCAGTCTTTCAGTAGATTTAAACATAAAATCCCTTAAGTATTTCTCAAGCTGAAGCCTTTCAGTTTGAGTCACTGAAGTTTCTTCAGCGTCAACTCTTTAAGTCCTTAGAAGATTGAGAAGTATCTTGTAACATCCGAGAATTTTTGAAAATTTGAATGACGATTTCAATCTTTGACTTTTAGGGTCTGGCTTGACTTATAAGAACGATCATCTAAATCAAGTTTTCACGACTCAGACCCTAAAGTAATTTGATGTAAAACGATATTTCAGACAACTTTTTAGTTCTACCCGAGACTTGAAAACAAGCAGAAGAGGGCTAAAACAGCCCATTATTTTACTTACCAAAACTCTCTATCTATTTTCTCTAATAACCAACTTTTCCATTATCAATCTAACATTTTTCTTTGCTTTTTCTGCAAAATGTTAGTCCAAAAACCAAGAAAACACAAGCCATAGCCATTTTCACAATTATCACTGTATAAATTATACCTAACAGTATTAAGTTTAATAAAGTATTAACTCAACAGTATTAAGTATAACTAGCAGCACTAATTGTACTTAACAACATAAACTTTTAATGACATGAATAACAGTACTAATTCATACAAAACTTTACAAAAATATAAAGAAATAAAAAAATTTAAAAATTTAGCATTCTAATACTAGCAATCAAATATTGAAACCTACTTACATCAAAAGCTTTTGTAGTAACTCAGCTACATTCTTGTCAGTATAGATTTTTGACCATTTGAATCATTTTTTTTTATTGCAATTCCCTAATAAATTTTAAGCGAGATGTCTAATCTCTATATGCTTTGTTTTTTTAATGAAATAATAGGATTTTTAATTAATGCTTATAGTATTGTGATTGTCAATATAAATCTTGGTATGCATAAAATTGTACCCATAATCAAGGAGTTGATTCTGAATCCAAAGCACTTATCCACAACAACTTGAAACAGCCACATATTCAACTTCTATTCTAGAATTTGCAACCACTATTTGTTTCTTGCACTGCCATGATATCAATCTACATCCAAGGAATTGACAATCTCCTGTTGTAGACTTCCTATCCAAGCTTACTCCAGCATAATCACTATCAGTGTATACTACCAAATCAAAAGGAGAATCTTTTGGATACCAAAGGACCAATTTTGGGTGACCTTTTAAATACCTAAAAATCCTTTTCACAGCAAGAAGATGTGAAACCTTTGGATTTACTTGGTATCTAGCACATGCACACACTACAAACATGATGTCATCCACAAACACTTGAACTAGCAAAATATCACCTTTGTGCCTTCTGATGAATAAGGTCTTGTCAATTTTCCATCTTTCAAACCCATTGTCTAACATATATGTTGACAAGGTTTCATACCAGGCTCTAGGAGCTTGATGAAGTCCATACATGCTTTTTTTAACCTTGTATTTCTCTATCATGAAAGGTCTAGATCTTCAAATCATTGGAGGTTGAATCATCATCTTCTTCAATCTTTCCATAGAGAAAGCCTTTTTACATCAATTTGTTACACCACAAAATCTTTAAATGAAGCATAAGCTAAAAAATAGCCTAATGCTTCTTTCTTGCACAGGGGCAAAAGTTCATCATATCAATCCCTTTTCTTGTGTGTACCCTTGAGCAACCAGTCTTGCTTGTTTTTTTTTATCCACATTACTCTTTCATCCCTTTATTACTGAAAACCCATTTAGTGCTATAGCCCTTTTTTCCATTTGGTAAATCCAATAAAAGGGCAACGTAATGTAGCTTGAATTGTAGAGCTTTCTGATGAGCCTCTATCTAGCTTAGTCCTTCAATGCATGAATTATCTTTTTGGGTGCTATCCTGTGATAAAAGCAAGGATAACGAAGCAGTTTTGATGGTCTTTATAGTTTGTTCTTGTTAAATAGTACTAACAAACCCATGCTCTCCAAATTCTTTGACATGTTTCTTGTTTGTGTAGCTGATTGCAAATTCCAATATCTTGAATTGAGAGGGATGATCTTTATGATTTTGGTAGTTGGATTGGATTGATCTTGGATTTTGTATCCAAATTGTTACATGTATGCCTTTGCACTAAATTTTCATCATCTCTTGATGAGGTCAAATATGCTTATATCTTCCAAAGCAGGCTATTTAAGCATCATCTGAAGTTTTCAATGCTTGTGTTTCCACCAAACAGGATTCCTTCATTTGTTGCTAGCAGCATTTAACATGTAGGGGGTTGTTAAACATTATATCTTCTATTGATCAATACATTCCTCTATCTTTTCTTGGATCTTCATCAACCTTCTTTCCATCATCACTTAAAGGATTGAATCCATCATCATGAGAACACTTTGGATCTTGAGAATATGGTAGATCAGCAGGCCATAATGGTAGCAAAATGTAATTTTTGACAGGTTTTGTCTCCTTTTTAGCTTGACCTGCATTATCACTTGCTTTTGTACATGCAAAATCATTAGACTGTGTTCCTGCAACAATTGACTCATAATTTTTGTTCTGGGTTAGTGCTTCAAATATCAAAATAGCAATATGGTCCATACCTACAATATTCGGTGTATTCTCACCTTAACCTAATATGCAAGTTTTCTTCCACTATCCTTGTTTCTATATTGAATACTCTAAAGGCTTTATTATTCAAAGTGGTATCCAACAAAGAAACATTCATCAGCCTTACCATCAAATTTGCCTAAGTGATCTATGGTATTGAGAATGGTAACAGGATACCCAAATGGTGTTATAAAACTTAAAGTTGATGTTCTACCATGAAAAGTTCATATGGGGTCTTATTATGAGGGACGTAAAATTAACACTTCTATTTTGACATAGGCAAGCAATAATTAACTGCTTCTGCCCAAAAAGTAGTTGGCAACTTAGAATCAGCTAGCATAGTCCTAGCAGCCTCAATTAGTGTCCTATTTCTCCTTTCAGCAACTCTATTTTGTTGAAGAGTTTTGGCTACACTATATTGTCTCAAAATGCCCTTCATCTCATAAAATTGATTCATCTCTTTGTTTTTGAACTCAGTCCCATTATCACATCTAATCACCTTAACCTTGTGATCTACTAGATTTTCTATCCCAGTTATAAAGGACATAAGAATGCCACTATTCTCATCCTTAGTAGCTAGAAAGAAAACCATGTAAACCTATATAAATCATATGTGACAACTAGGCAATACATTTTCTTCATAAGGCTTTTTACAAATGTTGGACCAAACAAGTCCATATGCAACAAATGTAAAGGAAGACTGATTGAGTTCTCTGTTTTGGACTTATAAGAGGCTCTGTGCTGCTTTCCCTTTTGACAAGCAACACAGGTTTGATCATTTTCAAAAAGTTTGGAAGGTAAACCTCTTACAAGATTATTGGCATACATGCATTACAGATTTGTGTCGGCCTCATAGCCATAGTCTGTGTACCAACACGGCCCCTCGGTGAACCTATCATTCTGCCCCCATAAACTCAACATTGTCCTACCAAACACCAAAAACCAAAAAAATAAGGGGTGTTTAAATACACAACATAGCTAGTAAGGCTATATATAGTGAAAGCTTTTTTTCCATATGATCATATTTAAGCATTGTGTTGTAGGGCTGCAATCAAGCCGAGCCGAGCTCGAGCTTGACAGGGCTTGAGCTCGGCTCGATAATCACAAGTTGGGCTTGAGCTCGGCTCGATAGCTCGACAAGCCTTAATCATCGAAGCTTGAGCTCGACTCGAATATATTTAAATAAGGCTCGAGCTTGGCTCGAAAAGCTCGAATTTATTCATAAATGTTATATTCGATAACAAAACTTATTAAAAATAATAAACAAAAGAATTGAGCATTAGGGTTTAAATATCCTTCTAAGATAAATATTTAACTATTATACCAATATTCACATTAGCTTTTACGTTGTTTATATAAATATGTATAAAAAAATATGTATGTGTATAAAAGGTCAAAAAGCTTGATAAAAGCTCAAGCTCGAGCTACTGAAAGCTCGAGCTCGGCTCGTTATGTGTTTCGAGCTTGTTTATTGGACTCGGCTTAGGCTTGAGCTAGATAAAAGCTCGGATCGATAGAGTCAAGCTCAAGCACAAGCTCGAGTTGCTTGATAAAATCTTGGCTTGATTACAGCCCTATTGTGTTGTGCTATTAAGGTGAAATCTTTATTTATTTCCATTTGCTGATCTATGTTCTAAATAAGCTGAGATAAGTCAGGAGAAGTGATTAGGATGTATTATAAATTAGTATAAGTGTTGTCATCGTTTCATAACCGTTTCACTTTGTTAGAAGTCCCTTTCCATTAAATATGATCATGTAATATCACAATAGATCTAATAAGGGTATAATGTGAAAGCTTAATTTACAACATATGATCATGTAATGTGAGTAATGCTTATACACTGGCAATAAGAAACATTGGTACCTGGGGTGTGTTTACACTGTTGCTATCAACCCGTCAACCCAATACATCAAGCCGCCGTTCCAAAGCATCAGCACACTGATCCAATGCATCAGTAAGTCGATCCAAGTTAATAGCACGTCGTTCCAATGCATGAGCCCACCGTTTTAATGCATTAGCCCGCAGGCATAAAACATCAGCCTGCCGTGCATCAACAAAGTCACTCAATTCCTTAGCCTAACTTCTGCAACAATGAACAAAAAATGAAATTTTATCATATAATATAAAAATTCAAAAGATTAACACTGTGCTTACGTTTAAGTACAGGTTGCTATTGTCTATTGTTTGCATCCGTAGAAGACATGGCTGCCTATCGCTATCGTCACACAACCATCGTCATTGTCACACACCTTGGGTAACGGCAACAAAAGTACTGGTGGCATCAAAGTAGCATAAGCAGAAAGTATAACCAACCCCGGACCATAAATCTTAATTTTAAGTAGAAACGAAAACAACAATTTCAAAAGCATCGTCAAAGGCCTAGATTTATAAACAATTAAAAAAGTGGAGTAATCCGCCATGGCTGCAAAATTAGTAACCTGCTCTGTCAAGATGCGGATAATCTCAACCCTATACATTTGTTAGGAACTGATCATCACAGCCTCGTAATGGCAAGCTGGGTTTTCTTTTAGACACACATTAGAAGGAATCTACCATAGTTTGAGGCTGAGATAAGTAGAGACACTTAATTATTATCATCACAGCCTCTAAAATCGTTATCGTTATCTTCTTATAAAAATTGTAGAGCCGGTAAAAAATACACGATGCCCCGAGCATATGGTGCCTCAAGTGTACATTGGTAATATTGAAATACACAACTACCGGATTACACATCTACCAATATCTGAGGGTCTGCCAAACAGGACTACCTTTCGCCTAAATAGATTACAGACGTTCAAATCATCACACACCAATCAACATCGCCGCACAGCTTGGACGGTGGTAACGAAGTACTTGGCGGCATCGAATAGACTTTAGCGTGGGTAACATTCGGCAACAAAGCCCTTTACTAATATGGTTTCACAGCAGCAACACAAACACGTGTCAGCAAATACGTAACCCACCTTAAATGGCAAAAACTTTCAGAAAACATAAAAATAATGAAGCATGTTTATTAGTTTAACCTTAGGCACACTCGCTCAAAGATACACGATGCTTCAAGTACACAATGCCCCAAGAGCTGACCTATTTAGTCAAAAGACAGTATCTCGGAATTCAATATAAAAAAAACCCTTAACCACGTGTGCGGTACGTGTCGAGAGCAACAACTCTCACATTACAAAAGATATACCACCACGTACCCAAATCTATTACCCGAATCATATTCGTACAACTTAAGCATAAGCACAAAGTATATGCATGAAAAAGGCCAAAATTATAAGCAAACACGCCGATCCAATGCATCAGCAACCCGAAATACAAAAATCATACCGCCTTATTTAAAAGAAGCTCAATATATTGTAATTGAACGTATTTTGGGCTAATAAGCCATGGCTGCAATCACATTTGAAAATGTTACCTTTTCAAGGAGCAATTACCATCTGAATTGCCCAACCAAGATACGAATTAGCTCTTCAAACTACGATCTTTCCTACATTTACATTACATCCTTACGGCCTGTTTCACCATTACTAGTTTATTAAGAACACATCGCCTACAAAAACAAATCAAGATAGTCGATATCATAGTTGCAACACTAATACTAAACCACAAACTTAAACATATATACAACAAAACCTAAAAACAAAAACTTTAACCCTAATAACATCAAAAACTATACACAATCAAGATTAATGAAAGTGAATAAGAAATTTTTGAATATACCAAAATCAAATCCTTGTGTTTCTTCCTTGACAATGATAATCCACTGAAATAATCATTAAAAAAACCCACACCAAACGTATATAAATCACTAATCATCCTAAAATGTGGATTACAACTAGAAATCATGCAAAACAACTCCATCATTAGTGCGAAATTAATGAAGGATGATGTTAGTGGGAGGATGGAGCAACTATAAACACTAGGTACAACCCGAAGGAGAAGACATGAGGAGTGGGTATAATTCGGTAGCAAAAGGTAGAGGAGTGGGTATAACCCAGTACCAAAAGCTACACCAGGTCAAAGAAAATGGAAAAAACTATTGGTCCTAGTTAACTTCTAATGATCGAATTCCTTAAGCTTGTATAATGATTAGTTATACTAGATAAATCTAACACAACTTAGTTTAAGAAACTTTGTTTGATAATACTAAAGATTATGCGAAATCTAATCTTTAATATAAGAAGAATTCTTCAATGAAACAGTAACACAAAAGAATATAATTTCAACAATAAAAGCTCCAATATTATTATTACAAATAATACGAATACTCTCCCAGTATTAGGGTTACAAAACATTGAAGCTATGAATTATATGACTAAGATACATAAAACTCTATGCCCTAGGACCTCCTTTATACACCAAGGAGTCCTAGTCGATTTTCAATATATTACAAAAACTTAGAATATTCTCAAAGATCTATTCTATAAATAGCAATCCTTATCTCATAAGTAATCTTGATCTTCAAGCAATCTTTATCTTTTAGCAGTTGTAACTTTCAGCAGTTGTAACTTTATACCAGTAGCATTAACTCTTAACAAGCAGTAGTAACTTATACACCAACAACATTAACTTAGCAATAGTAACTTCAAGATCATCATGAAGTCTTTTAATCCCAACAATCCTCCCCTAAACTTTATATTCTTCTTCAAAATCTCAAGTTTCTTCATTGAAAGCTTCATTAATCACCAGAAGGATGCTTCCAAACAATTCATTGATTCTTAAGCTATTTTGTGAGAAGTTTAAGAAGCTGATATACCATTTAACTAAAATGATCACATTAAAGCTTTTTGTTTAACATATCAGTAATTGTAGCAGGTGTAAGGGGATATCTCTTTTCTACCAGCATATGAATGTGCTTATGTTGCATCCTTAAAGAATGAACTCCACATGAGTTATATTTTCCAATCCAACACTTTGTAATCTTGTTGATTCCGCCATACTTGATCTTCAACATGTGGATCAAACAATGTCTTTAGATCAGCCTATAGCACTCTCTCATAGCCCTCCTCTGGCCTTGTTGGCCCATTCTTAGCTTTTACCAATTTCCACATGGTTACCAAATCTTCCCTGTAAAAGCTTTTGATCATATGACTGAAGACTAAGTACATCTTAGAACTTCCATCAGCCCTGATTATCTGGTAATAGGTTTTCTTCCCTTATGGATCTTGTAGTCAACAATGCTTGGAGGCTTAGTTGCTAAAGGAATAGCATCAATTGCTAATTCCTCTTTATCAGGAACAACTTCTATTAGTCTTTGAAGCTCTGCTGTTTCTTTATCCTCATCCACCTTTTGCTTCTTAATACTTTCTTGTTCCAGCTCAGTGCCTGCTCTCTTTGAACTGCTCTCTTGTGCTATCTCTGCTTCAGCTCTTACTTCACTACCTTTCACCAATTTTGTATCCATATCTACAAATGTGTTTATCCTTTTCATAGCTTTGTCAAATAACTTCTGAATATCATCAAAGCTTTTGTTCTTCAACTGATTGTGCTTGTATCCAGCCATGTTTTTTAGATAAGTAGACATTGTATTTCTCTTTTAAGCTTAAGTTGGTGGTTTGTTCCTCTTTTCTTGAGCTCTCATTGCTACAAAGTATTTCTTTCATGCTTCTAAGAGTTGTATGATAAGATCTTTTAAAGTTCAAGATTGATTAGATCTTATATATCTAGGATGAACAATAACAATGATTGATAACACTCAGCGGAATAGTAAAGAACACAATCAAAGTTATCACAAGGTTTTCTTTATTGAACGTTTCCC
>BQNB010045208.1:23742-44417 GCA_026074375.1 Tanacetum coccineum
AGCTCATAAGCATTTTTCCCGTTAACTGTAATACTTGTAATCCTGGAATAGTAATTTGCTTTGTCATTAGGCGCAAATGTTTCCATACTTGACTTCTTTTCCTTTCCTGCCATAACTTTCTTCAATCGACTAGCTCTGATAAGTATGTCCTGTAACAAGGGTAAAAATATCAACAGGATTTGCTCTGAAGAAAGATAGAAAATTTTTTAGCACGGAAATCAAATATAAAAACTTAGGATTCTGATTCTGTTCCAGATGATCGATACGCCGTATTCAATAGAAGTGAATACGCCGTATTAATCGATTGAATGAATACGTTGTATTGGACAGAAAGTTGGATACGCCGTATCCAATGGAAGTGGATACGCCGTATCGAGTTATCTACCAGAACAGTGTATTACGAAAACAATTAAATATGCAAACAAATATACAAGCAAACAATTAAACTAACAAATATACAAAATATACATAATATACAAGAATATACACTAATCTAATTTACACTACTCCTAAGGGTTAGATCTAATGTTAAAAACCAAAATATAAAATAAAAATCAAGATTAATTTTCACTCCCTGGCAGCGGCGCCAAAAACTTGATGTGTCGTTGTGTGGTGTATATTTTTATGATTCAAGTTTTAAATTTATATTTTGCTGACTTAACCAAAAACAACACTTTAACGGGCAGTGTACCCGGTCGGTGGTAGATTTGTGGTAAGTAGGGTGTCGAACACTTGAAGCGAGGTTAAATCTCTCAATTTATTTATATCTTGGTTATCTAATCTAAGTTAATTCTAATCTAAGTCAAACCTATGCTAATCCTATGTTAGTTCTAATCCTAATTCTAACAGGTAAAAGGGGGGTTTCAGCCTGAGAGACTGGCACGGGTTTGGTTGGTGACTACAATCAATTCAAGACACTTTAACCCACGCAAGCAAATTAACAGAAGATAAAAGAGCGGTCAAGCCTTATAATAGAAAACTGTATTAGCCATCATTAATCCGATTAGAAGTTGGTTTGTTTATTCAGTGCAATGATTACTTATCTCGAAGAGGCATATCATTCTTAGACTTAGGCGGGACTTCATCCTAAGACCTAGACACATTAATTATGTCACAATTTAAAAGATCCGCATTAATGAATCCTGATTTGCTGATTATAATCCTATCTTAGGGCATTAAAGCATAGGGGGTTGATCTTTTGTTAAAACCTTAGCTCATAGAGACATTACCCACTTACTGCTTAATGGAAATTTATACACTAGTAGTCCACTTGTCCAACTATCCAATGGAATCAGAACATTACTTGTTGAATTATCTAGATTCACCTACTAGTCAACATGTTTAATAACCAAAGGAATTTCCGTTAACTAGGATTAAGCCACAAAGCGTATCCTTTATAGCACAATTTTAGGAAGGGACAATTAATTGTGATCCCTTAGATTTCTAGATGTAATAAAATTACTATATGGAGAGCTATCTCGGCATCTAGATTACTTGGTCCGTATCACTAGATCCAGTTGAATGATAGGTCGCATACAAAAGCACGTAAACAAGTATAAATTGATACATTAAACAGCATTCAACGCATAAATTAAGAAATCGACATTATAAACAAATACCAAAACATTAAATCTTCATTTAAGAATGCCAATTTACCCAAAACCGGTTATTAGCTTTCAAACATCATAATTAATACAAGAGTAATTGTTTTAGCCAAGGCAAACTAACCGAGTTAACGAATGATACCAAAACTAAACGATTACAAAAGTATAGGAAATTACACGTTGTCTCCTATGGATTGGAATGCGTTGCAAGACCTCTTCTGCTTTTTTTTCTCCTCTGAAAATCAACTTTTGTGGTTTAGGTATCGAGAATATGATTTAGCACACTTAAAACTCATTTTTGAGGTTTGTATTTACAAGGTCTGGAGTCCGTGTCGATACAGCGTATCCAAGGTATTAGATACGGCGTATTGGAGTTTCTTGGAGTAGGGACCACGTTTGATATCTTTTAGAATATTTTATTCCCATATAGCTTGAATACGACGTATTGCCTTTCCTGGATACGACGTATTGATCTTCTTTCCTTTATGGTCTTTGGTGAGTGCAGGCACGGATACGCCGTATCTTCCTTGATGGATACGGCGTATTGGTTGCCAGAATAGAAATCTTCAAAATATCTTCGTTTAAGCTCCAGAATGCGCGCCTTTTGCTAATATTCACCAAGTACTCCATAATTACTGCAATTCTCAAATATAAACGATTAAGTAACAATTTTTTGCAATAAATATACAAAATGGGTTAATTACATAGGATAAATGATGCTATAAAATAGACGTTATTTGATGTCATCAAGACTTCACTTTGGTTATAGTTGCGTTATTATTTTATTTTATAAAAAAGACATTCCCTATAACCCTGGCTCTTGATACCAATCTGTCACACCCCGCCAGTGGCAGAAACACGGGATGCGACGATACCGTTCATCGCACAAGATACAAGATCATACACTTTGCAATATACAAAGAAAAGATTTGGTTTTACATTAACTTTACAATTTGGCAGTAAAACAATTTCAACTCATCTTGACTCAACCCCCCTTTGGGTATACATCTTTGGTCTTCCAACCTCAATCACATACCATTAATTGACACACCTGAAAATGATACTCGAAAACATCAACAATAATGTTGGTGAGCTCGTAGGTTTGACCTTAAATTCAAAAGCTGTGCCAATATTTTAAAACAATGGACAATAGTACAATATGACAGTGAATATATATGGAAACAACCCATGACTTAGCATCCCCGCTAATCATGTAACACGACCTAGCAATCCCGCTAGTCGGTCACCATATGTCACTTACGCACCTAAAGGGCCTACCAGCTGGAGCACTAGATTAGGGCAGGACCACACACATACCAGGGTAGGCGTACCCAGCCGCTCCAATAACCACACAAATACTGGGATAGGCGTACCCCTTCGATCTAAACAATCATACAACACATAATATTCACATAGCAGTCATAAGCACATATCTTGTCTCAAAAACAAAACCACATTTCGCATAGTTCAATTCAAAACATTTCAAAATACATTTGAGTATCATTTTCCCCTGATATGTGTGAAAACACATATCCATTTTATATCAAAAATGACCCATAAAAGACAAAATTATGTTTAAAATGCTTGTATATTGCTTGTTTTGTCTTTGTGATTGTGTAGGTATGGATAATGCAAATATCACAAGAAAACGGTCAAAACTGGACAAACACGGACACAGAAACGGATAGAGTGTACAAGAGCCGGGAGAATGCTTTCAAGGTCATCCAAGGTCAACCAAAGTCAACTCACAAAATGACAAAACCCAAAAATCCCCAAAATAACCCCTCATTGTTAAACATATTTCATAAATAACCCTTAAAACCCTAACGGTGTTAACTTTCTTTTAATAAAAGTTAACACTCGTTAACCTTCTTATAAAACCCAAATCCAAAACCTGTTAACCTTACCCGAGCCCAAAATACACCCATGGCCCAATACACAAGCCCAAAGTCCCGAGTAAAAGACCCGGGTCAAAAGAAATTAAACGCACCCTTATAAGTAAAAAAGGCGCGAAATATTGTTGTTACTGTTTATCTTCTTCTTCGATTTACCTAGCCTCAAAACAAGGGGTAAATGTAAATGAGGATCAGGTGGCTATGCAATTCATTTTTTGAGTGAAAGGTCCAAGCTATGACAAGAATACGTCCTGAGTGCTTTGATTGGATAAAACCCAAAAGGTCTGACACGCGGGCATGGAAAGAAACACACGGGAATGGATTTTTCACTGAAAATAAGTGTTAAAGAGTTCAATGTGCCTGACATACGGAAATGGCTACGTTGGCAATCCGGTCTCTTTTTTTACTTTTGTGATCAAATTTAATCCAGACAAGGCAAGAAGTTGATGATACCAATAATTGGCTTGAATGAACGGGACGAGATATGGGGAACGTGTTTAACAAACTTGAGGACCTAGATACATCCTTTTGAAGGCTATTAAATACAAGCTATCCTCACACACATCATCTTCCTTTTTCTACATTTTTTAGGTTTAAGTAGCTTATGTAATTTTTGGTTTAAAATGTAATTTCCTTTTTAAGCTCTTGTAATTTCAATTTTCAAGTCTTGTAATCTGTTTTGAGTATTAATAGAATTAAAAATTTCAGTTTTAACAATCTGTTTTTACTTTAAAGCTTTTATATAACTCAAATGTTTTTAGTTTCTGTTACATAAGCTCTAATAAGCTCATCATAAGCTCTCCGAGTCTATAAGCTCAGATTGAGCTCAAATCATAATCATCTAATTTCTTAACATTAAAATAGCCTAACTCTTTTTGCTAAATGAAATAAGCTATTAGGAATGATAAGCTTACAATGGAAGAGTTGTAGGAATTTATTAGCTCTATCCTGTGATAAGCTAGAGCTTGATTATGACAGCTCCTTGAGCTTATTTAGCACTTTGTTTAGCTAAGGCCTTGCTTGTGTGTCTTCTTTTATTCTTCACTGTCTTTAATTGTCTAGTTGATCTGTCTTTTTATTAAAAAGCCTTTTGTCTACTGGCTTATTTGTTACTCATAATGACTTTTAGCATCTTATTTAATAAGTCTTGATCATTGTTTTGATTTCTATAGCCTTAGATCGTAGTTTTTCATAATTTGTCTTAAAATCTATAAAAATCCATAAAATAGTAGCATAGTTGGTAGCTTATATAGATTCTGGGCTTATTTGGATTATGTTATATAGGATCATTTTAAGTTGTTTTAAAGCTTTTTGATATCTGGTATTCAAACTTTGTTCACTAAATCTCTATTTCATAAGCTAAAATGGAAATTATCAAGTTTAAGGGAGTGTTTGGCACAACATCACTAACCAAAAGTTAGAGTTGCTTGTGTACCATTTAGTGCCTAATCTGAATTTGTGATTTTCTCATTATGTGGGTATAATAGTTAGGATTCTAGGTTTGTTTTTAGTACTAAGATTAGTTTCATAGGTATTTTAGCTTAAGTTTTGATTCTGAGGTCTTATAGTCAGTTTTCATAGGATTTCTAGCTTATTTGATTTCTAGTTGCTAAATTTTGATTTCATTGTTCTTAGTTTTGCATTCTAAGAGTGTCTAAATCAGTTTTATAAGTCCGCATTAAATAGTTTTAAGGTATGAGTCAATTTGGCTAAAACTGCATGAGTAGGTAATTTAGGAAAAAGTAGTTTTTTCAAGTTTAATTTTATAGAATAAAAGTAGTTTTTAGGATTAGATTTTCAACATTCAAATAGATTTAGGATCATAGTCCATCTGTTTTAACTTAGTTTTAAAAAAGTAGCTTAATTAGATATCTGTTTTTAGCTTTTAAAATTGCATTTTGTCTTTTCAATTTCAAAATGAAGATCAATATGTTTTGAGTAATAAGTCTGTTTTCAATGAGCTTTTTCAATAAGTGATTGTTTTCAAAAATACTTTTCAAAAGTGTTTTTAAGTAGCTAGTTGGTTATAGTTAAAGCTTGTATAAGAAATTTTGTCTTAAGTTTCAATTTGGGTGCTTAAAAATAAGCAAAAGTTGCTTTGAGAGCCTGGTTTGGTTTAAAGTTTTTATTGAGTGCTTATTAAGTTTTACAGCTTATGGCTTATTTCTTTTACTTGTTTCTAACTTAGACCTGCTTATTAGATTAGTTATAGATAGCTTTAGCTTATTTTGTTCTTAGTTTAGCTTATTCTAGCTTATTGGTTTTTAGTTTTAAGCAAAAAGCCAAAAACACTCTAAGTGTGTTCTGTCAAGTTAATATGTTGTTTCTAGCTTTATTTTAGATTTTCAAAAAGATTTATTTTACAAAAGTTTTTTAGTTTTCATCTGTTTTACACTTTGGTTTTATGTTTCAAAAAAATAAGAAGAGGGAATTCGGGGGGAGAAAGGCTCGAACCCCCGACCTCAATATCCTCAACCTTTATAGCAACACAACACCACACACTCACTACCAACGTTGCCTGGGGTCTTTGTTTACGTGTATTGCTTTACAAATTTTAATATTTTATAAGTTTTCCCCTTTTCAGCTTAGTATGATGTTATTAGCTTAATATCAGCTTATTCGATAAGCTGTGTAATCAAGTTTATTTTTTCTAGGTTCTTATTAGTTCAAGCTATTTTCTGTAATTTTTTTATAATTAGTTTAGTATTTTTAAACATTTAATTTTTTTTTAAAAACTTTAAAAAATCATAAAAAATAGAAAAATAATCAAAAAAATATAATTCTTTTTTAGAGAATTTTCTTTTGTCATATAGTTTCTAGGAAAATTAGTTTTGCTTCGTAGGTTATTGTTAATTTTCAATTTTTAAAGAACGAGATTCGTTTCTGTTCTCGTTTTTCGTTTAGTTTGTAAGTCATTTCAATTCTGTTTTATGTTTGTTTTCCGTTAAACTTACTTTTTAGTCAATTAGAGTCTATTAAAAGAGAAAAATTCATTTTAGGTTTAATTTTGGAAATTTAGGGTTTTTAATTACCATTTAGGGTTCCCGTTTTGCGTTTTTAGTTAAAGTTTAATTTCCCATTATTAAAGTTAGGTTTAATTGTCCTTAAATTTGCTCACTTTTAGGATTTTAGAAAATAAATCATCTTTGAACCAATTCAAATCATTGTCCGAACAACAAACGTGGTCTCAATTTCATAAATCTTCGAGGAATACGACCCGGTAATCACTTACCGGTAAATATACGTATTATTATATATTATCGTGTGATTTTTCTAACTACCTTTGTCCTCAAGGGTAGTTTGGGAATTTCATATTATTTTATATTTTATTATTACGTGTATAAGAATTGCTACGAATCAATTTTTGGCGCCGTTGCCGGGGATTTGTGATTAAGATTCTTTCGTTTGAAGTTTGTCGATCGTGATTTGGAGAACCTTTCGTCTTCGAAAGTTACGCTTTTAAGAAAATAAAAATATAAAAAAAATAAAAAAATATAAAAAGTAAAAAATATTTTCTTTTCTTTTTAGTATAAGTAAAAGTTTAAAAACAAAAAGACAAAAAAAAACATATATTTGTTCTTCCGGATTTTTCAATCTTTCTCGTTAATTTGTGAATATTTAAAAATTACAAAGTTGGTAAAAGAAAACCAACAAATAATACCTTCAATTGAGGTATTATCCATAATAAGTTCCCAACTCGAATAAAAGATTTAAGATCTTACCTTTGGTATACTTACGAATACGGCTTCACCTAAAAGTAATTTTTTAAGAGATCGGTGAAGTAAGTTTGATTATTTGGTTCAAGTTGTCTATCTCGTTGTCCGTTAAAATTAGATTGTGAATAAACTTTTGAAAAACCAAAAATATTTTTTAATATTTTCTTTAAATAGTGCATGCGTACTAGACGCTCCAATTATCCTAATAATTCAAACGTCACAATTCCAAGACGTCGGAGAAAACAAGTTTCTAACATAGTCGAACCCTAGATTCGAACTATTGTTGAAATGGCAGAACGTACCATGGAAGAGCTACTCCGAGCACCCACGGAAGGGTACAGAGAAGCTATTGTTTTACCAGAAATTAATGCGGATCATTTTGAGATTAAGACGAATTTGCTTCAATTGGTTCAAGCGAATCCGTTTTACGGTCGTGAGAGTGAGAATCCTCATGCTCATATTAATAGTTTCAAAAGGATTACCTCGACTTTACGATTTAGGAATGTGCCTAACGATGTGATTAAGCTTATGATGTTTCTCCATATTCAGCTGAGGGAAGCCGCTAAAACTTGGTACAGAGAAAAAAACCACCTAAATTCAAATCTTGCTTGGGGAGGATTTGTTAACAAATTTGTGAATCATTTTTTCCCTCCTTCGAAAACCACTCACTTAAAGAATGAAATTCTACGATTTACACAAAAATTTTGAGGGGAGAATTTGAGGAAGCGTCTTGGGAACGATTTAATGAGTTGCTTTGAGTTGCCCCATAACGGTATTTTACTGGAGGTAACTCAAAGTTGATACCCTTTTATAACGGTTTTTAAACGAGAATGAACAAGACTCCTTAAGGCCGCGGCGGGGTGGTGGAAATCTTTTGAGTTTTTTTGTAATAAATTAAATCGTACTAGTGAATCCTAGAGAGGCTTTTTAAACATTAATTAAGAATAATCAAAAGTTCGTTTTTTCACGAAATAGATCAAATGCTTCTTAGGAGGTATGCTACATTTCTAGTTAAATGGATGAGGTGATTTGGTAAGCTTGCGGAATCAACTTTCGGACCTCCTTAGTTGAGATTGTTCTAAAAAAGTTGTCATCTCCCGCTCCGGTTTTTTAATTTAAAGCGGTTGTGTGAGAATAACTTTCGCGTTACTTGTGTCGCGGGTGCCCATTCTTGGTATAATTGTCTGGTACCGGATAACTATCAGGTGAGTGTTTGTGCGACTATCCTACGGGGTTTCTTACAATCAAGTTAACCCTCCCAAATCGTGGTTAGTAATCTAAATGACCACCACCAGTGGTCTTGGCTCCGTGTGCAAAACATTGGTTTCAATAGGTTTTTTAATCAAGAATACATGGAGGCAAGGGAAATGATTTTATTAGGTGGAAATAATTTTCATGTAAATCAAGGTTTTCAAGCTTTCAAAATAATCATGCTCATAAATTTTTTCAAAAACCAAAGGATTTTCAAAACCAACCGTTTCCTCAAGTGCCTATTAATCAAGTTCAACAAGAGATAGAGATTTCAAATGATTTTTCAGTTACAAGGGAATATTGTCAAGATTGTTGAGGAACATTGCAATAAAATCAAATCAAATCGTTGTAAAGGAGACCTTAGAATGAAAAATTCAAAACCCGATAAAATCTCAACAAAAGCAGTCTCATGATGTTTGTCAAACAAACTACCCTTTTAAATAATCGCCAAAACATGATTTGTGGAATTGTTTCAAAAAAGACTAAGCCTCAAACTTCGTTGGTTAACTCGTCGCTAGTAATTACCATTCCAAACCTGAAGGCGTGAGATGAAAGCTGATCACTACTCGATGTTTGGTGTTTGCTTACGGGGGACCCTCGATTCCTTACTAATCCTTCTCCTAAAAAGGTCAGTAGCTGGAACAGAGAAACCGAGAACGAGATAGGAGACAACGCAATAAAGAGCAAACAAAATTTTTAAATGAAGTAACGTCTCAAATCCACTACGGTTATCCCATTTATATTCCTAGGGACAGAAACCTGATCTGTTCCGATGACTTTGTCTAAAACCACACCATTCTGGATTCCGATATTCGAATGAGTTTACCTCATCAAAAATATTCACATATCCTTCACGACGTGATGATGCTGAAAAGTCCCGTTGTTCAAAAGCTTCGAATCAAATGGAGAAGATCTTCCAAATCTTTCAAGATTTGCGCTTCGACATTAGTTTCGCAGATGCTTTACTTTTGATGCCAAGATTTGCTCCTACGATTAAGAGTTTGCTCATGAATAAGGAAAAGTTGCTTGAGTTAGCTAAGATACCGTTGAACGAGAATTGCTCGGCGATGCTCCTCAAAAAGCTTCCCGAAAAGCTTGGAGATCCCGGCAAGTTTCTTATTCCATGTAATTTCCCGGGAATGGATGTATGTCACGCCTTGGCCGATCTTGGCGCGAGCATAAATCTTATGCCTCTTTCTATTTGGAAAAAGCTTTCTTTGCCGGAACTTACACCAACTCGGATGACTTTAGAGTTAGCGGACCGATTAATTACTTATCCTAAAGGACTCGCAGAAGACGTTTTTGTCAAAGTTGGGAAATTTCATTTTCCTACAGACTTTGTTGTTGTCAATTTCGATGACCGTTCCTCGGTCAGTACCTCTCATAACTTGGGAGATCTTTTTGAGGAGTCGGTCGTGCTTTAATTGATGTTTATGGAGAAGAAATAACCCTTTGGGTTGATAACGAAGCCGTCACTTTTAATCTAGATCAAACCACGAGATATTCCTCTACAAATGACAAATCGATAAACCGAATTGACATCATTGATGCAGTTTTTGAGGAGTATGCTCCAGAATTACTAGGATTTCCTAATTCTTCGGGTGGCAATCCCACCCCGACGTCTGAGCCGTTTACTTCCGAATTCATTTTGGAAGAAATTGAAGCTTATCTTAAGGATGATTCGATTTCACCGGAAATTGATCATGCCGATTGCAATCCGGAGGAAGATATTTGTTTGATCGAAAAATTGTTAAATAATGACCCGTTTCAACTTCCTCCGATGGACCTTAAACAAAGTGAAGTGACCAAGGTAAAATCTTCAATTGAAGAGCCTCCGGAATTAGAGTTAAAAGATTTACCGTCTCACTTAGAATATGCTTTCTTGGAAGAAAACGACAAGTTACCAGTGATTATTGCAAAAGGTTTAAAAATGATGAAAAAGATGCTCTCTTAAAGGTGCTCAAATCTCATAAAAGGGCCATTGCTTGGAAAATCACCGACATCAAGGGTATCGACCCTCGTTTTTGTACACACAAAATCTTGATGGAGGATGATTACAAACCCACGGTTCAAAGTCAAAGACGGGTTAACCCAAAAATTCACGAGGTAATAAAAAAGGAGGTCCTAAAACTTCTTGATGCCGGAATGATTTACCCGATCTCTGACAGCCCATGGGTTAGTCCAGTGCATTGTGTTCCCAAGAAAGGAGGAATAACCGTTGTTGCTAATGAAGAGAATGAATTAATTCCGACACGTTTAGTTACCGGATGGAGAGTTTGTATCGACTATAGGAAATTAAATGAAGCAACTCGCAAAGATCATTTTCCATTGCCGTTTATGGATCAAATGATAGAAAGATTAGCAGGAAATGAGTTTTATTGTTTTCTAGATGGATTTTCAGGGTATTTCCAAATACCAATAGATCCCCAGGACCAGGAGAAAACTACTTTCACATGCCCGTATGGAACTTTCGCGTACCGTCGCATGCCATTTGGCTTGTGTAATGCTCCTGGTACTTTTCAACGGTGTATGATGGCCATATTCCATGATATGATCGAAAAGACTATGGAAGTGTTTATGCATGATTTCTCAGTTTTTGGGGATAATTTTGATTTGTGCCTCTCTAATTTAGAAAAGATACTAAAACGGTGTGAAGACACAAATTTAGTTCTTAATTGGGAGAAGTGCCACTTTATGTGTAGAGAAGGAATTGTGTTAGGGCATAAAATTTCAAAGTCAGGAATTGAGGTCGATCGTGCTAAAGTCAATGTTATCGCTAAGCTCCCTCACCCGACTACCGTTAAAGGTGTTAGGAGTTTCTTAGGTCATGCAGGATTTTACCGACGATTTATCCAAGACTTTTCTAAAATTGCTAGACCAATGACTCACCTTCTTGAGAAGGAAACACCGTTTGTGTTTTCTAAGGATTGTATTGATGCTTTTCAGACTCTTAAAAAGAAGCTTACCGAAGCTCCAATCTTAGTTATCCCGGATTGGAACCTACCTTTTGAACTCATGTGTGATGAAAGTGATTTCGCGATTGGTGCGGTTTTAGGACAACGAAAGATGAAGCACTTTTAGCCTATACATTATGATAGCAAGACAATGACAGAAGTTCAAATTCATTACACTACTACGGAAAAGGAAATGCTTGCCATTGTGTATGCTTTTAAAAAGTTTCGACCATATCTTGTCTTATCCAAAAGCATAGTGTATACGGATCACTCGACTTTAAAGTACCTTATGAACAAACAAGACGCTAAGCCGAGGTTGCTCCGGTGGGTTCTTCTCCTACAAGAATTTGATATCACCATCCGTGATAAAAAAGGAAGTGAGAACCTTGCGGCAGACCATTTATCTAGACTTGAGAATCCTCATAAGGATGTGTTAGAAAACAAAGACATAAATGAACATTTTCCTTTAGAAACTCTTGGAGTTATTTCTAGTGAAAGTACCCCATGGTTTGCAGACTATGCAAACTACCATGCGGGGAATTTTATTATCAAAGGAATGTCAACTCAACAAAAGAGGAAGTTTTTTAAGGACGTTAAACATTATTTCTGGGATGATCCCTATCTTTTTCGTACTTGTGCGGATCAAATCATTCGACGATGAGTGCATGGCAAGAAGCTCTATGAAATCCTCAAAGCTTGTCCATGAAGGACCCACCGGGGCCATCATATGCCAATCTCACGTGCTCGAAAAGTATTGATGCCGGTTCTTTTGGCCTACCATATATCGAGAAGCCCTTTACCTAATGATCTAATCTAGTGATACTGTCAAAGACAAGGCAAAATTTCACAAACAGAAAAGATGCCTCAAAATGCTGTCAAGTTTGTGGAAATCTTCGGATGTATGAGGTATTCAGATTTCATGAGACATTTCCCGTCTTCAAGAGGATATAAATACATCCTCAAATAGCATTGATTATGCTTTCGAAATGTGTTGGAAGCAAAGGCGCTCCCATAAACGATGCTGGAAGTTTGTAGTTAAAGTTTTTTGAAATCTCTTTTTAGCCTGATTTGAACACCTAGAACTATATATAAGCGATCTTGGAACCCACTTTTTATAATGATGTCATTGTTGCTAAAGTAATTCTAAGTATGGGGGTACACACATCCGCTAGCTACAGCTTATACACCCACAAACGAGCGGTCAAGTGGAGGTGTCCAATCGAGGTTTAAACGTATTCTAGAAAGGACGGTTAGAGAAAACCGTGCTCATGGTCTAGACAAATTAGATGAAGCGTTATAACATTCATACTGCTTTTAAGACACCGATTGGTTGTACGCCTTACAAGCTTTTTTTTATGGAAAGTCTTGCCATTTACCAATTGAGTTAGAGCATAAAGCATACTGGGCTTTGAAAACAAACTATCTTCGTTCATCAAACCGCGGGTGATCACCAGAAGCTTCAACTTAATGAACTTAATGAGCTTCGTGATCAAGCTTACGAGAATTCTTTGATTTATAAAGAGAGGACAAAGAAGCTTCACGACTCAAAGATCAAAAACCGCATTTTTAATGTTGGTGATCGAGTTTTACTCTTCAACTCTCGTCTTAAGATATTCTCCGAAAAGCTTAAAACTCGTTGGTCAGGACCTTTCACCATCACCAAAGTTTTTCCATACGGAACCATTGAGTTATCTCAACCCGATGGTCCAAACTTTAAGGTGAATGGTCATCGTGTGAAGCATTACTTCAGAGGGGACTTACCACCCAAGGTAGTCCAGGATCTCCACACTCTCTCCAAGGACGAATGAATTCGGGGATCGAGTCAAGCTATGTGACTCGGTTACCAAAAACAAAGCGCTTCGTGGGAGGCACCCCGTGCTTATCCATTTTCTATTTTCTTTCTAGCTTATAATGTGTTGTGAGGAGGCTTGTACTCTTCTGATCTTTGTGTTTGTTGTTTGTACTTGTGATTATTTGTAGGGTGAACCCAAATTTCCTGAAGTCTCTCGTGTTCGGTGATTTGTTCCGGTCCACTCGAGCTTCCTAGCCTTTGCTAGCCATTAGTTTGGGGAAATCCGATATCCTAAAGATTATTATCGTCTAACATTTATCTTTTAGCACACTTGATAAACGGCTTAAGATTTTTGTGATACTTTCTTCAGGCTTGAGTTATGCATTCGACCTTTTTAAGTTCTAGTATGGGGTTTTTAAGTCTTAGGTTAGGAAACATTGAGGACAATGTGTGATTTTAGTATGGGGTAGTATATCTTCGATATGATCTTGCCTACTTTTGCCCGTTGTTCTCACGTACCCCGTTTTCCCACAAAAATTTTCAAAAATATGAAAATTTTAAAAAAATTCAAAAATAAAATAAGTGTTTTTGTCATAATTTTGACTTTCCTGCTGGGTAGAATAAGAGTAAATTTTGACTTGATTGAGCGTGTTGAGCTCTAGCTTGTTCCTTAACTTTTAGGCTAAGCGTTCGCGAGAATTCGCGAAGAACAAAAAATGATAGAGTTAAGTATGAGTAGGATGCTAAACAAGGATTAGTTGGAAATCTTAAGAGCTCATGTATGTAACTTGTTGCTTTTTCTCCCATAAGCTCTTAACCGGATTAATATACGTGCTATTTTTGGAGATTAAACTTAAATCAACAATTTTTTATGTAATATATAGCAAAAATTTTAGTCTTAGTTCAAATTTATACTTGAATTTTTCAAAAAGAAGTCTTCTCTATATAAAAAAATAATGAAATAAAAAAAATGATAAAATGATAAAAAAATAAAATAATAATAAAAGCTGTGGGCTGATAAAAGTTTACTACCTCTTGCCGGCTCACAACCGATGTGGTAGTCTTCTAAAGAAAGACCATAGTAAGAATAAAAATCCGAGACTGATAAAAGTTTGCTGCATCTTGCCGGCTCACAACCGATGTTGCAGCCTTCTAAAAGGTCGAGGGTTACAATTGCATAAATGTTTAATATTAAGTTTAAATTAATAAATCGATTTCTTTTTGTTTAATTCAAATATGCTTTTGAACTTTGACTATTCTATTTTAAAACTATGAATATTCGAGAAACCTGAGAGTGTTTGAAACCTAAGGTCCGTGAGTCCCGATACTAGTCTCTATGGGGTGTCAAAAACATGGTCACTTAGTCACAAGGTTGGGATGTGCCGAGACGAAAGTCGCTACATGGGATGATCTCGCCTTCAAACTCATTATTCTTGGGTAGAACGTAAAGCATAGTATTTTGCAAAACGTTGATCCATGGTTGAAATTCAAAATAGCACATTCACTTAAGATATAATAAATGTCGGGAGTGAAAAGATCGCAAATTGCAAATATGAGTAGTGTTAGCGTCTTAACTAATATTTAGCTGTGATTTCGTTTTAAGCTTGGTTTGGAGCAAGTGAAAAATTAGGGACGATGAATTTATCCTTTTTGGGGCATTCTCGGATCGAAATGCATCTTGTTCTATGATCCCTAACAATTATGGAAATAATGAAAGGCGAAATATTCTAGTTTACTCTAAAAAAAAGAAAAAAAAAGAAAAAAAAGGTTTTATTAAAATGGGAAAATGGGGTGTTTTATAACTTGTGACTCCTTAACTCTCTCAACAAAAGTCTTTGCTACTTTTCAAAGATTTAGTTTGGGGAAGTTTTGAGATATTTGGTTTTAAAGCATATAATATTGCGTGAGGACACGCAATCACTTAGTTTGGGGAATTTTGATATGTGTGAAAACACAAATCCGTTTTATATCAAAAATGGCCCATAAAAGACAAAATTGTGCTTAAAATGCTTGTATATTGCTTGTTTTGTCTTTGTGATTGTGTAGGTACGGATATAGCAAAAATCACAAGAAAACGGTCAAAACCAGACAAACACGGACACGGGAACGGATAGAGTGTACAAGAGCCGGGAGAATGCTTTCAAGGTCAACCAAAGTCAACCATATGAAGACAAAAATCCCTCAAATTACCCAAAACAGCCCTCATTATTGCAAAAATGGTCCCTAAGCCCTAACGGTGTTAACTCTTTAATATATAAAGAGTTAACACTAATTATCTCTTTTATAATAACCTGTTAACTTTACCCAAGCCAAAACACCCGGCCCAAGCCCAAATCCAACATCCCGAGCCCAAAGTCAACAAATATAGCCTGGGTCAAGGAAGATTCAAACACCCTTCCCTTTTATAAAAAGTAAAACGCGAGAAAAGTGGTTTTCACTATTCATCATCTCCTTCAATATTTACCTGCGTGAAATCAAAGGGTAAATTAAAATTGAAGACGTGGCTTATTGATTCGGATACTAAGTGACATGGTGGCAAAGTTTTACGTCATAAAAAGCTCTCATTGGTCAATCTCCCATAAGAATGCCACGCGGGTCTGACAAGAAACACACGAGGACATGGAATTTTGCACTAAAATAAGTACAAAAGAAGCACAATGAGTCTGACACACGGAATGCCACGTTGGCAATCCGTGTGCTCACTCATTTAATCCAACGGCTCAAAGTTAGGAACCAATGATTGGCTTGAATGAAGGGACGAGATCATGGGAGCGTCTAACAACCTGAAGACCTAGAAGCATCTCCTCAAGGCTATAAATAGGGCTCCTCACTCACACACACATATCTCCCTTTTCCTGTATTTTTTTAGTTAAGTAGCTTATGTAATTTTTGGTTTAAAATGCAATTTCCTTTTTAAGCTCTTGTAATCTCATTTTCAAGTATTGTAATCAATTTGTCAAATCAATGAAATCTTAGTTTATTAAATAAAATCTGTTTTTGCTTATTGAGTTCTTAAAATTCCAAATGCTTTCTACTATTTTATAAGCTCTTGATACTTTCTCATAAGCTCTCAAATCCACTAATAAGATAGCTGTTAACTCAACTAAGCTCTCAAAAGCTTAGTTGAGCTTATCTTACTCTAAACCACTCCAAAAAATACCAAAGCTTAAAAATGGATGATGGACCAAACCTAGAAGGGTCCATAGACCTCACTGGCTTATTCTAAATAAGCCAGAGCTTGTAGACTAGCTCATAAGAGCATTTGTAAGCCTTGTTTGTGCAAAGGCACTTGTGAGTTCTCATTTTCCTTTTCTAGCCTTATTCCTGCATATTTAGCTTAATATTGCTTATTCTGCTTATTTGTTTGCTTATTACTGTTAAGTATAGCTTACTTGTGCTTATTGTAGTGGTTATTTGCTTGTTATGCTTTGTTATTATTATTAAATCATAGTTTGCTTATGTTTTGTCTTAAAACAGTTAAAAAATCAAAAATATTTAGCATAGTAAGTAGCTTATAGATTCTGGCTTATTTTCTTGTTGATTAATGCTTAATAAGGTTGTTAAAAGTTGTTAGTCATCTGGAATTTGAGTTTTGAATGCTAAATCTCTTTTTCCTAAGCTAAAATGAGTTTGAAGGTTTTTAAATGAGTGTTTGGCATAGTAGTTTTAACCATAAGGTAAAACTGTTAGTGGTCATTTGGTCTTGTGACTTTGATTTAATTCTCATCATTAAGTTTGTTTAAGCTAGATTATTTAGTTAAGATTAGAATTATTTAGGTTTTCATAGGCTGGTTTAGTAGATGTTCAAGTCTGTTAGGTTTAGCTTGCATTATAAGCTCAAATCATTCCTAGTATTTGCATTAGGTGTTATTAGTTTTAGTTTTGAGTTTTATGAGTGTTAAATTTAGTTCATTAGGTCTGCATAATAGGAATTAAATTGTGGTCATATACATGTCAACTACATCAGCAGTTCTAAGTGCAACTTGCCTTTTTCATGATCAATTTTCATAGGGTTAGAATTTTCTTTAGGAATTAAAATTTAGCATTCAAGTAGATTTAGGGTAGAACTTAATCTGTTTCAAATTATTTTCAATTAAAAAGTTCATTATCTTATTTGTTTTAGCCCTTAAAATTAGCCTTTTGTCTTTTCCATTTCAAAACCAAAATCAATATATATTGACTAAACTGTCTATTCTCAAAAGGCTTTTTCAATAAGTATTTTGTTTTCCAAAGTCTTTTCAAAAAGTATTTTCTATTAGCCCTTAAGTCAAGTTTTCAAAAAATATAAGTTTCATTTCATAAAAAGTTGATTTGGTAGCTGAAAAATTAGCTCAAAAATCTGCTTAGAGTCTGTTTGGTTTCAAAGTTTGCATAAGTGCTTATTGTGAATTTTTTTTTCTGCTTATGGCTTATATTTTAGTGCTTATTTCTGTCATTTTCAGCTTATTAGGGTAGGGTTAGGTAGGAAATTAGCTTATAGTTCTTTGTCATTAGCTTATTTAGTTTTGTAGCTTATAAAGTTTTCTAAAAAACCAAAAAGAATAAGTAGTGTAATCTGTTTTAAGTTTTAGCAAATTTAAGCTTATTTTTCAGCCTTCAAAATAGTTGTTTTCACAAAAAGTCTTAGTTTTTAGCTTATCTTCAACTTTGCTTTTATAAGTTTCAAAAATAAAAAAATTGCAAAAAGCAAGGCCTAGGACTCGAACCCACGACCTTGCCTTCACACACACACTCACTTGCCATTGTGCTTTAATAGCGCATCTGTCATCTCTTTTTTCCATTTTCCTTTTAACACCTTTTTGAGTTTCTATTTTTTATAAAAGCCTTAGCTTATTGGACTTTTTCCCAGCTTATTAGATAAGCTGGGCTTCTGCTTTTATTTTTCTTAAATTCCTTGCATCATTTAGGACTTTTTGTGATTTTTCTGGATTTTTCGCATTAATAGTTTAATTTTTATCATTTTTCTTAGTTTAAAAAAATTTGAAAATCAATAAAAAATAGAAAAATAATTTTTTAAAATACAAAAAAAATAGTTTTCAGATTTAGAATAATTACTTTAAGGTTTACAAGATTTAAAATCATTTTTGCCATTTTTAGATTTTAAATTTCATTTTTAAACTTTTTAAATTAGTTTTATAAAAAATAGTTTTCTGAGTTCTTATCGTTTCTTAGATTTTTCTAAAGTTTAAAATCATTTTTTTAGAATTTTTAGGAACTAATTTGTCATTTTCTAGGATTTTTAATCATTAAATTTGCTTTTTATTCATAAAAAAATTCAAAAATAATCAAAAAAATAATTTTCTTTATCTTAACATTTTCTTTTATCCTAATTTAGGTTTAAAAATTAAATTTGCATTCATAGGCTTAAAATTTAGTATAGTTGCTTATTTGTTGTGTTTTTCTTCGTACCTGTTATTTGTTTTTGTGCTTAATTGTTATTGTTTGTTTATTTTAATTGTTTTTAATTAATAGAAATAGATAATCAAATTAATCTTCGATTCCATTTAAATCATTGTCTAATTATAAACGTGGTTTCAATTTCATAAATCGTTGGGGAATAACCACCCGGGAATCATACTTCCCGGTTAATATACGTATAATATTATATATATATATATATTTGAGTGAATTTTCCTTAAGGGTCACTTTTGGAATTTTCTTAAAGCTCTCTTATAAGTATATTATTTTGCGTGTATAAGATTGCTATGTCATCTACATTAAATTGAATGACATCTTTTTCTTTTTGAACTATTTCAAGCTTCTTCCTAAGCTCCCCAATAGTTATTTCTCCTACTTTAATATCCCATTTTAAACCCTTAATTCTTTCTTCGTAAAAAGACTCGTTTTTCTTAAAAAATTAAAGTTTTTCTTCCACTGACTCTAAACCTGTTTTATAACCTAGAACTATTAACTTAGATTTCTTAAAATCTTTTAATAGTTGATCATATTGAGATTTAAGAAGTTTAACAGTTTCCAAACAAGATTTAAAACAAGTAGAATCATTAGATACCTCTGAGTCACAACTTGAAGATGAGTAAGCCATGAGTACGTAATTAGGTCCTTCCTCTGCCTGATCACTCCAGTCGTAACCACCAAGACCATCACATGACACCAAAGCTGTGGAAGTAGGTGTTTCCACATGCACATTCCTTCTTGAGCTTTCCTTGTTCTTGTAGTCTTGATTCCTTGGAGTGCTGTACTCCCTAGCAAAATGTCCCCTCTTGTGACAGTTGTAGCACTCCACTTTAGACTTATCAAAACCAATAGTCTCATTGCCATTAACAATAAGCTTTATTCCTGTATTCTTCAAAAACCTTCTAGCCCTCTAGTCAACATGGTCATTTGTCATCTTAAATCCATCTCTTCTATGTCATTAGGATGGATTTGTTACAAGTCCTCATCTGCAAGTTGAGGACTATTTGGTTGACTAGCAAAAAATGAACAAATAACAACATCACTCAAGTTATCAATATTTGTAGTGTAAGCAGTATTAACTTGAGTGCTAGCAGTAGTAACTCTATGAGCATCATTAATTGGTTCATTAGAGCTGCTAGTGTTGTTATTTGAAGAGGAAACAAAAGCCATGTTCTGTGTGCTTGAACTTAAGCTAGACATCCATTTGACTTCTAGTTCATACACCTTGAGGTTGTTATAGAGATCATCCATGCTCATTGTTTCTAACTTAGCTTTATTCCTCCACACAATAGCATGTGTGTTCCACTCAGGTGACAAACTTCTTAATAACTTTTGATTAACATCTTCTTGTGAAAGCTTTTCATCCAAAAGCTCCAACTGACTCACAAGCTTTTGAAGCCTATCAAGAGTTTGATTAAGCATCTCTGAGCTTGAAGCAGTGAAGTTTTCATATTGCTGCTTTAAGAGATTTCTTTAAGTCTTCTTAGTAGCTGCATTCCCACCAAATCTCTTTTCTATAGCTTCCAGCAACAGCTTAGCATCCTTTATATAGTTAAACTTTAACTGATGTTCATTAGGAATTCCCATCATTAAAGTACTTCTAGCCTTCACTTCTAATCTTCTTTGAGCCTTATCTTCAACAAATGTAATAGGCATCACTTTTTCAACACCTTCTACAACTGCTGTTTTTTGCAAGGTTGCACCATTCTCTATGACTTCCCATAGTACAAAGTCTATCATCTAAATATTGTTCAATCCTCATCCTTCATAACTCAAACTCACCCAGTTTGAGTTTGGGAACTTTGGATGCAGCCACCATGTGTGTAAAATATTGATCCATATCTTCTTAACAAGATCTTGGAAGGAATTTTAGTAATCGAATTTGAAACCTGATTATACTTTTCCTTGTGTAAGCTTTTGAGAGGTATCTTGACCTATCTAAGTGAAGTGAGATTTAAGGTACACGTTTGTAGGATCCCTAGATCATTCCATGGATGAAATCACAAGATCAATGGCAATAGAAGATTAAACATTAAGGAACTTTTGAT
>BQNB010045209.1:0-44417 GCA_026074375.1 Tanacetum coccineum
AACACAGTTTCTTTCAATCACCGTTCAATCAAACAAGTAATCTTTTAACATACAAAATTCTCAATGACGACTCTTGTTGACAAAGCAATTCTTTTGGGTGCTTACAATCGTCCACCTATGTTGGAAAAGGATATGTACGATTCTTGGAAAAGCATAATGGAGCTATACATGATGAATAGACAACATGGAAGAATGATTCTTGAATCCGTTGAAAATGGTCCACTTATTTGGCCTTCAATTGAGGAAAATGGAGTGACAAGACCAAAGAAATATTTTGAGTTATCTGCTACGGAAGCAATTCAAGTTGATTGTGATATCAAAGCAACAAATATCATTCTCCAAGGACTACCACATGAGGTCTATGCGTTGGTTAGCAATCATAAAGTTTCCAAGGAACTATGGGAAAGAATTCAACTTCTCATGCAAGGAACTTCATTGACGAAACAGGAAAGAGAGTGTAAGCTTTATGATGAATTCGATAAGTTTGCTTATAAGAAGGGAGAAACACTACGTGATTTTTACTTGAGATTTTCATTGCTACTCAATGACATGAACATCTACAATATGAAACTAGAACAATTTCAAGTAAACACCAAGTTTTTGAATACTCTTCCTCCTGAATAGAGCAAATTTGTGACAGATGTCAAACTGGTTCAGAATTTGCATACAACTAACATTGATCAGCTTCATGCTTATTTAGGACAACATGAATTTCATGCGAATGAGGTTCGTTTAATGCATGAACGCAACTCAGATCCGCTTGCATTGGTTGCAACCCATCAGATGACTTAGTCTCCTTATCAAGCTCATCAAAACTCGTACCAAAACACTCAATTTCAACCACAAGTTTCACCATATACTCAACTCATCAATCATCAACACCTCTTTCAATCACTTATCCATCCAATGATTATCAATCATCAATTCACCACAATGTTTATTCTTCATCAACATCCATCCCTCAATTGGAATGTGCTCCCACAGTTAACCAACAATCTGAATTTTCCCAACCAGACTCACGTCTAATTGTTCCAGTGTTCCAGAAAGGTGATGATCCCATTGATGCCATCAATCACATGATGTCTTTCTTGACTGCTGTTGTCACTTCCCGCTACCCTACTACCAATAATCAGCTGAGGAATTCGTTAAACCCTAGGCAACAAGCTACCATTAATAATTTAATGTAACAATACAACTAATTCAGGGGAGACAAACGTCTTTAGCTGCGGGTACTACAAGGACATACACTCCAGGAGCAAGTGGAAGCAATTCTGGGAAACAAAGGACTATTATTTGTTACAACTGCAAAGGGGAAGGCCATATGTCCAAACAGTGCACTAAACCTAAAAGGAAACGGGACGATTCTTGGTTTAAGGATAAAGTGTTATTGGTACAAGCTCAAGCAAGTGGTCAAATTCTACATGAGGAGGAACTTGCATTTTTGGTAGATTCAGGAATTCCAAAAGGTCAAACCACACAAACTGTCATTACTCATAATGCTGCTTATCAAGCTGATGATTTGGATGCATATGACTCTGATTGTGATGAACTCAACACTGCCAAAGTTGCTCTCATGGTGAATTTATCTCATTATGGTTCAGATGCTCTTGCTGAGATACACAATCATGATAATATGAATAATAATATGCTTAATCAAGCTGTGCAGGCGATGTTGTCTTCGTAACAGTCAAATGTTGTGACTCATTCAGAGACTGAAATAAAAAATGATAGCAATATCATTCCTTATTCTTAGTATGTGATTGAATCACAACAGGCAGCTATTCAAAGTTTTAACTCTTCTGCACAACAATATGCACTCATATTATCTGTGATTGAACAACTGAAAAGTGTCAATGATACTTTAACTGCTGAGCTTGAAAGATATAAAGAACAAGTTAAAGTTTTGAAAGAAGGACAAAATGTTGATTTAAGGAGTAATGATACCGTTTTAGACTCAAGTGCACAGTCTGTAGAGATTGATCGTCTTAAACAAACTCTTTCTGAACATTTAAAAGAAAAGGAATCTTTAATACAAACAGTTACTCTTCTCAAAAATGATTTTAAGAAAGAAGAATCTAGGAACATCGATAGAGAGATTGCGTTAGAAAAGAAGATCAAACAACTAGATAATATTGTTTTTAAAAGAGATCAATCTGCACAAACTGTTCACATGTTGACGAAACCTTAGTTTTTCTATGATCATACCACTAAACAAGCTCTAGGTTTTCAAAATCCTTTCTATCTAAAGAAAGCTCAGCAGTTGGAACCAAAGCTTTATGATGGTAATGTCATTAAGAGATGAGTGTTTAATTTTTGGGGGGGGGGGGGGGGGGGGGGGGGGGGGGGATGGGAATATATTTTTTTATCTACAGTGATTCCTGACTCCGAAGAAAACAAGAACCTAATGCTTGCTGAAGAGATGTCATTCAAAAATGCTTTTAAAACAACAAGACCCATGTTAGAAAAGAAAGTTAATACTACACCAGTCGATTATGCTGTCCTTAATCAACTTTCTCAAGATTTTGAAAAACGATTTGTTCCACAAACTGAATTATCTACTGAACAAGCCTTTTGGTCTCAGAATTCTGTGAATTCTCCAGAACCCACTCTTTCTAGTAGACCCACCAAAGTTGAGGTTCCAAAAGAACTTCCTAAAGTCAGCATGGTTAATACGAGTTTGAAGAAACTTAAATACCATCTTGCTGGTTTTGACGTGGTTGTCAAAGAAAGAACCACACCCACAGCTATCACTGAGGGCTCGTGGGGGTTCGAACATACAAAAGCTTGTTTTAGGGATGAAATAATTCCATTTGTAAAAGCTCTGAAGGACTTATTTAACACATTCAATCAATATTTGGTTGATGAACTTTCTGAAGTCCAAAATGTCTTTCATCAAATGGAACAGGCTGTGGAACAACATCATTTAGAGTCAAAAACATTTGAAGTTAAATTGAATCAAGTTTTGAACGAAAACGAACGACTCTTGGAACAAGTCATTAGCAAAGATATTATGAACATGATTGTGAATTCTTTTGTGGATAATGCTTCTGTAAATGTGCATGAATGTGTAAAGTGTCTCAAACTTAAGACTGAGCTTCTCAACAAAAAGGATTTCGTTGAAAAAGAAATTTACGATAAACTGTTCAAAAGTTTTACCACTCTTGAAAAACATTGCATCTCTTTAGAAGTTGATATTTACTTAAATCAGGAAATTTTTCAAAGGGACAATTCTGTTTCAAATCAAAGTGCTCCAAGTTTTGATCGAATTGTTTTTTGAGAATTAAATGAATTGAAAGCTCAGTCCCAAGAGAAAGACACGGTCATAAAGAAGTTAAAAGAGAGAATTAAATCTCCTAAGTGGGAAAAGAATGAGCAAAGATTAAAAAGGACAGTAGAAGAGACTGAAACAATAAATATTGAATTGGATCATAGGGTGTCGAAGCTTATTGTTGAGAATGAGCATTTAAAATAGTCGATTAAACCAGCACGTATTCGATCAAAAGAACTATGTGATGATTTAATTAATCAAGTCAATCTAAAGTCTGTGGAAATCTTTGATTTAAATGCTAGTCTTCAGGAAAAAGTTTTGGAAATTATAGCTCTCAAGGATGACTTAAGGAAACTTAAAGGAAAAGCAATAGAATAAATGTTGTTACGAAACACACTATTGATCCAGAGATGCTTAAGATTGATGTGGAACCAATAACCCCTAAATTGTTGAATAAAAGGACAGCTTACTCTGCCTATATTAAGCACACTTAGAAAGAAGCTACAGTTCTTAGGGATCTAGTTGATAATGTTAGAGAAAATTATCCTCTAGATCATTCCTTAGAATCTACCTGTAGATATACTAAACTAATTCAGGAGTTGCTTACAAACATCAGTAAAACCTGCCCTAGTATCAACAATTCTGGTGAACAATTAGTGGCTACGACCCCAAAGAACAAGAATAAAAGAGTTAGATTCACTGAGCCCGTCACATCCTCAGGAAACACAATCACAAAAACAGCCTCTACATCAAACCTAGTTTCTAACAAACCTATGTTGTCTTCTACAGGAGTAAAACCGTCTACTAGTGCTAGCGGATCACAGCCTTCAGGCAATACAAAGAAAGATAAGATTCGGCAAACACCAAGTAGTACTCAGAAGAATAAAGTAGAAGCCCACCCTAGGAAAGTTAAATCTAGTTTGAAAAATAAAGATTGTGTTGTTCAACCTAAAGGAACTGCTCATGTGCAGCATTCTAAGCTTAATGCGAATTCTGAACTTAAATGTGTTAAGTGTAATGGTTGCATGCTTTCTGATAATCATGATTTGTGTGTTCTTGATTTTATCAATAATGTGAATGCTCGTAAAAAAATCTAAATCTGTTAAGAAAAGTTCAAAGAGAAAAGTTTGGAAACCAACAGGAAAGGTGTTTACAAATATTGGATACATCTGGAGACCTACTGGTCGGACCTTCACTATAGTAGGAAATGCGTGCCCTTTAACTAGGATTACCACAACTGCTGAAGTACCCCTTAGGAAACCAACTGCTCTAGAAAATGAAACACCTAAACCTGTTGTAACATTGGTTTACTCAAGGAAACCTAGGAAATCTCAAACTAATGTTCCTGTTAGCAAATCTAAGGTTCTTAAATCTGTATCTGCTAACAAAAAAGAACACAGTCAATCTTGGGGATCCATAGTTTTTGATGTTCCATCTTCCTCTCTTGATGAATGCAGGTCATCCAAATTGTTCTCTGGTATTTGGACTCTGGCTGCTCCAAGCATATGATCGAAGATCGCTCTCAGCTAACCAATTTTGTCAATAAGTTTTTGGGTACAGTCATATTCGGAAATGATCACATGGCAAAGATTATGGGATATGGTGATTATCATATTGGAAATGTTACGATCTCAATGGTTTACTACGTTGAAGGACTTGGAGATAACCTATTCTCCGTTGGATAATTCTGTGATTCGAACCTTGAAGTTGCTTTTTGTCAACACACCTGCTTCATACATAATCTAGAAGGTGTTGACCTATTGACTGGATCTCGAGGCAACAATCTGTATACTCTGTCTCTTGAAGATATGATGGCGTCCTCTCCGATATGTCCCTTGTTAAAGGCCTCAAAGACTAAGTCCTGGCTATGGCACCGATGTTTGTCTCATCTGAACATTGGTACTATCAACCATTTAGCTAGACATGGTCTTGTTCGAGGTCTCTCTAAGTTTAAATTCAAAAAGGACCATCTGTGTTCTGCTTGTGCTATGGGTAAAAGCAAGAAGAAACCCCACAAACCTAAATCTGAAGACACCAATCAAGAAAAACTTTATCTGTTGCACATGGATCTTTGTGGACCAATGCGTTTTGCAAATGCTAATGGAAAAAAGTACATCCTCGTCATCGTTGATGATTACTCTCGATTAACATGGGTTAAGTGCTTAATGTCAAAAGATGAAGCTCCAGATTTCATAATCAAGTTTCTTAAGATGATCCAAGTGCGGCTTAAGACACCTGTCTGACGCATCAGAACAGATAATGGAACTGATTTTGTTAATTAAACATTGCGTGAATACTATGAGAAGGTTGGCATCTCTCATGAAACATTTGTTGCTCGCTCTCCACAGCAAAATGGTGTTGTTGAAAGACGCAATCGTACGCTAATTGAAGCTGTCCGCATAATGTTAATTTATGCAAAAGCTATGTTATTCTTATGGGCATAAGCAGTGGTTACCACATGTTACACCCAAAATCGTTCCATCGTATGTCTTCGTCACGGCAAAACACCATATGAGTTTTTACATGACAAACCTACCGACTTATCATTTTTCCATGTATTTGGTGCACTTTGCTATCTGACAAATGATAGTGAGAACTTGGGTAAGTTACAACCAAAAGCTGATATTGGTATTTTCATTGGCTATACACCCACAAAGAAAGCATTTCGAATTTACAACCGACATACCAGACGAATCATTGAAACAATTAATGTAGATTTTGATGAGCTGACTACAATGGCTTCTTAACACAGCAGTTCAGGACCAACACTTTATGAAATGACTCCTGTAACAATCAATTCAGGACTCGTGCCAAACCCTCCTCCTTCAACACCGTTTGTACCACCTTAAAGAAGTGATTGGGATCTCTTGTTTCAACCGCTGTTTGATGAATTACTCACTCCTCCACCTAGTGTTGATCACCAAGCCCCTGAAGTCATTCTCCAATTCATGAAGTAGTTGCTCCAGTTCCCGCTGTATCAACCGATTCACTTTCTTTAATAAATGTTGACCAAGATGCACCATCACCAAGTCATTCCTAAACAACACCCGAAACTCAACCTCCCATCATGTCCTAAACGATGTTGAAGAAGACAATCATGATATTGAAATTGCACATATGGGTAATGATCCGTACTTTGGTATCCCAATTCTAGAAATCCCTTCTGATCAATCTTCATCGTCGGATTCTATTCCATAAATCCCTTTTGATCATTCTTCATCGTGAGCAAGCTCTTTTCTGTTACTAAGGATCATCCACTTGAAAATATAATCGGTGAACTTGATAGACCAGTTTCTTCAAGGCTACAATTACATGAGCAAGCTCTTTTCTGTTACTACGATGCTTTCCTTACTGTTGTTGAACCCAAGACATATAAAGATGCTTTGACTCAATCCTGCTAGATCGAAGCAATGCAAGAAGAGCTCAATGAGTTCGAACACCTTGAATTATAGGAGCTCGTACCCCGACCAGACAAAGTTATGGTTATTACTTTGAAGTGGATCTACAAAGTGAAGCTAGATGAACTGGGAGGTATTCTAAATAACAAGGCTCGATTAGTGGCTCGTGGTTACCGTCAAGAAGAGGGCATTGATTTTGAAGAGTCTTTTGCTTCGGTTGCAAGATTAGAGGCAATAAGGATTTTTCTCGCGTTTGCCGCTCACATGAACATGGTCGTCTACCAAATGGATGTCAAGACTGTGTTTCTGAATGGTAATTGCGGGAAGATGTTTATGTTAGCCAGCCGGACGGTTTTGTGGATCCAGATAACCCCAATCACGTGTACAAGCTTAAGAAAGCTCTTTATAGGATAAAACAAGCTTCACGCGCGTGATATGACATGTTGTCTTTATTCTTGATATCCCAAGACTTCTCCAAAGGCTCAGTGGATCCTACTATGTTCATTCGTAAAGAAGGCAAGGAATTACTTCTGGTACAAGTATATGTCGATGATATTATATTTGTTGCATCTACACCTGAACTTTGTGACCTATTTGCTAAAATCATGTGTTCAAAATTTAAGATGTCAATGATGGGCAAAATCTCATTTTTATTAGGACTACAGATTTTTCAAAATCCCAGAGGCATCTTTATTAACCAGTCAAAATATTTTGACTCTTGTGACCCAATGGATACTCCCATGGTGGAGAAATCCAAACTGGATGAGGATAAAGAAGAGAAAGTTGTTGATCCGTCACACCATCATGGCATGATTGACACCCTATTTTATCTCACAGCCAGTAGACATGACCTACAATTTTCTATATGCATGTGTGCCCGGTATCAGGCTAGGCCTACCAAAAAGCACTTACATGCGGTCAAAAGGATCTTTCGGTATCTAAGAGGAACCGTCAATCGGGGACTATGGTATCCGAAGGATTCTTCAATTGCACTAACAGCATTTGCAGATGCGGATCATGCTGGTTGTCAAGATACACGCCGTAGCACATCTGGTAGTATGCAGTTTCTGGGAGATAGACTTGTTAGCTGGTCATCAAAAAGGCAGAAAAGCGCTGCGATATCCAGTACGGAAGCTGAATATATTGCTATGTCGGGATGTTGTGCTCAAATTCTTTGGATGAGATCACAGCTTACCGACTATGGCCTTGGATTCAATAAAATTCCAATGTACTGTGATAACAAAAGCGCTATTGCCTTAAGCTGCAACAATGTTCAACATTCCAGGTCGAAGCATATAGACATCAGATTTCACTTTATCAAGGAGCATGTTGAGAATGGGGTGATTGAACTTTACTTTGTCAATACGGAGTATCAACTGGCGGACATCTTCACAAAAGCCCTTGCAAGAGAAAGAATTGAATTTCTTATCAACAAGCTGGGAATGCGGAGTTTTACGCCGGAGACTCTGAAACAATTGGCAGATGAAGTTGATGAATAGTGGTGGTACCTATTCAAATATCCTGTATCATATGTATATATATTAAAACCATAAAAACCAAAAAGATTTTTCATTTTTCAAAATTTTTATAAAAACAAAATACAAAAATATAAAATCTTCAAAACCAAAGAAAAATTAAAAAATGAGAAAATATAAAAAGAGGTAATAGCGGTATGTCTTTTGAAAATCGATAACATTTACGGCTTAGAAATGTCATTCAATAATGATAAGAGGCTGTAAATGAAGTTCGAGCAGAAGTTTCAAATGGTTTCAAAACATGCCAAATGGCTTGCTATTATTTCAGATAGCAACCCGGTCATCATCTTAAAGGCAAGTATTTCAAAAAGAAAACTTGACCTCTCAACGGGAATTTATTCTTGGGCATGGTCTACTTTATGACCATGCAAAGGCTTGTGATTACTTTGCATCATAACCCGTGCTTTCTATATTCCATAAGTGTACGTGTCAGTGCGCTTATGAGTAAAAATAAGAGAAATCTTATTTGCTATGGTGTTTGTTTTTTAAAAATTAAAATATTGCTTCATCAGAATATGCTTTTCAAAGACATTTGACCAACTCAAACAACGACTACAGCTCTTTAACTAGAAAACGGGTCATTGTTTGAGGGGGAGAAAATGTCAAATATCTTCTTCATAATAATGATGGGATTAATGAGAAAAAGGTTTTTAAACAATAACAGAATATCATTTGTAAGGAAAGTTAATTAAGTTTAGCTTATGTGTGCCTTATATGTTATTTGTTTAAGCCCTTAGGGAGTAAGTGTGCAAATACAAGTTTTTTAGGAATGCTAGGTAAAAACATTAGGGACTATTTGTGCCATTGTTAAACCTTTATTGCCTTATAAAACTTAAGAGTGAAAAATAAACAGAATAAGAAACTTGAGGGGTCAAATGTGTCAAAAACGAAAAACGTTTTATAACATCTCTCTTCCTCCCGTCTCTTTACACACACAAACACATACTAAAATTTGAATTTTGTCTTCCCTCTCCTTCGCACGATCGTCTCTTTCCATTCTATCATTTCAAGTTAATTTCACACCTAAGGTATAACTACAATCTCGTTCTACTCCTCCTAAACAACTCATAACTCGAAGTAATTGAGATTTCATTCAGTTTTGAGCTCGAAAACCCTAATTCTTAAGTTAGGGTTTATCAAAATCAAAAATGCATAAATCTTCTAATTAATTGAGCTTTGGAGTATAGAAGATGTGTTTAAAGCAGTTTTATGTATTGTTAACATTTGAATAAGTTATGATCAATTGAGTGCTCGAAATTTGAGGGTTTGCAAAATAGTGTAAAAAGTTTCTGGGTTTTGTGTTAGGGAGTTTCTCATCATCTTATTGAATATGTTTGGTTAATAATATCACAACATTTTTTGTGGTTCGTTGAGTGTTTGTACTAAAGTTGTTATACATGGCTCGTTTTTGCTCATACTAGTTGTGTTTTGGCTTAAATGTTGTTATCTTAGTGCCTAAATGATAACTTAATTATAATGTATTACTGCGTACTTTGGATATCGGTATTATGCATCAAGACTGCTTGAAATGTGCTTCAAGAAAGTTTGAATCTACTCAAGAAAATGATTGCTGTATTAGGGTGAAGCTAAGACAACATCAACACCGACAACACCAACCACACAAGCTCAAGTTAGATTGTATCAGGACCTTATTTCATACTCAAAGATTTGAAGAAAGACTTTTGTAACTTGGAAAGAAAATTGAAACAATGCCCGAAGAGTGCTATGGACAAGAAAGATCAATGACAACTTCTTGAAAGAAGGAAGGTTAATGCGGAGCCTTAAGAAATTTTTTGGTGTGTAAGACACGTAGTAACAGGGTTACTTTCGGCTGTCTTGCAAAGAACCATATGATTTCTTTTATATGAATGTCTTATCATAACAGTCAATCCTCTGTGAATAATTAAAACATGAGAAATTTGTATATATGTAGTATAGCACATAAGGTATATTAAGGAGAGCTCGATACAAAAAATTTTCAAGAAATTCTTAATGAAATCCACAAATTTCAAATTATTGACACGGCACAGTCTAATAAACCCCTCATAAATTGAGGAGGGACGCATTAAAATGTTCCTTATATATTGTGTGTAACATTTTGTTCCCGAACGTTTAATCAATTGATATCCAAATATCAAGTGGATTACAATTAGGATAAAGGGAGAAAATGTGATAAAAACTGCATCTAATTTGTATTGAAATGCGATTGAATAAAATGGACTCAATGCACTCCAACACTTAGCATGTACTTAACGATTACGGGTGACACATGTTTAAGGGAGAGCATTTTAGGATGATGAAACACCCTCAAGAGTAAGTAAAACATATGATATTTATATCAAGACACTTTGATTAAACTTTTCAATGATTTTGGGGTTTGATTGTGATGAATAACCCAAAAGACCGACCATAGTATTTATATTTATGGAGTTAAAGTGGTTTAGGCATAGGTATTCAAATCCCATGATCCACCCAGAACTGGAGGGATCTACCCAGGGATATCCACTAGATAGTGTAGAAGTCCTTAGGTATGATACAAAAGGAGAAAAGTGAGAATAGGCAATAATGCCGACTGAGATTGAGCTAACACTGGAATAAACCCAACAAGGTTTTAGTTATGAAGTCTCAGTAAGCATTGAAGGGATTGAAGAATGAAAAATAAATGTAAGGATAAAGGGTGAAAAGAAAGAAGCCTGCAACACTTAGACAAAACCGGATTTAATACATTAATCTGTCAGAAACACTAAGTTGTTAGTCTGACATTGAAAGATCGTCATAGGACCCAATGACGCATGCATAACCCACACCCAGCCACGTTCCAAGTCTCTCAACAGACTCTTGTTACTTTCTCACATTAGATTACCACGCATTTCAATCAGCTTCCTCATTCCGAGTTAGTTGATATTAAAAAGGTGGCAGTCTGCTCTAGCCTCTGATCAATAAAAAACAAAGTACACTATTGAGTCTAGAGCCAAAAGAGATCATCCATAAATCTCATTAGGACACTTGTCAAATTATGCTTGTTATGTCACACAATGTGAATAACAAGATATATATTAAGAGTCCTACGCATTATCTTTGTGATTTTGCCAAAACATCTGAGTGATATTATTCACAATGAAGATGGAAATCCTGCTTGAGCCAACATCAAACAAGCTCTTGGTAGGTGACTTGAGCGATTCTCATGGATCAAACTTGTGACAACTGGAAAGCCAACATTGGTGCGGATTCTATAGAACAAACTTGTTCCAGGTTATGGATCTACGATTGATGAATTTTGAAATGCTGAAACTCTCGATGTGTCACAAAACCACTTTAGCAAGTGACACATTGATTGATTTTTAAATCAATTTTTCTATTTAATCGGTGAGACAGTAACTCACTGGTTCACTCTTATCGTGTTGTCTGCTTTAAGGACGTTCTGATAATGAGAACATGCTAAAGTACTATGAATCTAATACATATGTGATTAGAAAGATTCAATACTACAGTTGAAAATACATGACAAGAAGATTCTTCATAATTGAATTTATATGATCACTAGGTCGAAGTCCTCACAGATTTGAGAAGGTTACTAGCCAACCAAACACGGGCGAATAACAAAGACCAATTCGACCCGCCTGCTTGTTGCTAACTATTTAATTTTTAGGAATATATAAAGATTGACCATGGAGGTACTTGTTCCAGCAGACTCACAAGATCCCATAGCCGCATGCTCATACTCGACCGGACATTTATAAAGATACCATTAAAGCTCTCAAGTACATGTTTTCAGACTTCCGCTAACACATGATACACATCTTCTTTCCATTAATGACGAGTATTAAAGCAAGAATTTTAAAAAAAGTATTCGTCACTCGAACTAAACGTCTTTTCTCGAAAGTTACGAAGTGTTAAAGTTAAAGAATATCAAGGAAGATTGTTACACTCGCTTCCAAACATCAAGAAAAGTATGAGCATGTCAGTCCAAAAGTCATAAGTTCACAAGATGGAAAAGTTTACAAGATGGCAAAACGAGACTATGCTTGGTTGATGATCTCAAGATGCTAAAGATCACATATTTATGTCAAGTCCAAACTAAATGAATAAGCTCAAGCCTAAAGTCTATGATTACTACACCATATTCACAAGAAAAAGAAAAGAAAATGAAGTCTGCGAGCACAAGAATGAAGACTCAGCATAGTATGCAAGGTTTTAAGTTTTGTAACCATGAAGTGACCTCCTTTAGGGGAGATTGTATAGGAATAACAAAATTCCTAAAAAGGCTCGGTCACGAATGATAAATATCGTAGACTAGCTCGATAGAAAAATTTAAAAACATTATGGGCTAGTTATCTACAGGCATGGATAAACCCATGCAAGCCCAAGCCAACCATCCATTGTAAGTATACAAACACCTCTCCATGCCTTAGAGAGGTGGTTGGCTGCTCATTTTTACACACATTAATATATGTTTACTTTCTCTCTCTAAGTGTTCATCCAACCCTTTCTCTCACTAAAATAATCTCTTTCCCCTCTCATCTAATATGTTATTAGATTAGTCTTCACGATAAAAGTTTTGTATCTATATCTCTTGCTTCTATGCTTAATATCCTACCAATTACACTAGATACTACCTATGACATTAAAATGGTCGATGGAAACCTAGTAGGCACTAATACCGTTATCTAAGGTTGCACTCTGATTTTGTGAAACCAACCTTTCGAAATTGATCTCATGCCAATTAAACTCGGTAGTTTCGATATTGTCATTGGTATGGATTGGTTATCCAAGTATCATGCTAGAATTATCTGTGACGAGAAAGTCGTACACATCCCCATCGACGGTGAAACTTTGATCATCCGAGGTGATCGAAGTAAAATCCCACTAAACCTCATATCCTATATTAAAACCGAAAGATATATATCCAGGGGATATCAAGTTTTCGTAGCCCAAGTAATAGAGAAGAAGTCAGACGAAAAACGACTGGAAGATATATCGATAGTTAGAGAATTTTCGGAGTCTTTCCTAAAAATATACCTGGACTAACTCAGTCGTCTAAATAGAATTTCAAATCGATTTAATTCCAGGTAGCGAACACCTATAGCCCTAGCCCCTACATATTAGCTTTTCAGAAATGCCAAGAACTATCTAACTAAATTCAAGAGTTATAGCAGACCCGAGTTTTATCCACCAAGTACTACTTCGCCCGGGGAGCTCCCTATCAATAATTGTTAAAAAGAAGAGATCGGATACTTTCAGAATGTATAACGATATCGGAGCTGAATAAACTCACCTATAAGAATCGTTTACCTATTACCAGATCGATGGATTTTATTCAACCTAACTTCAAGGTTCAAGTATTTACTCAAAGATTAGACTTTAATCCTAGCTATCACCAACTGAAGTCAGGAAGAAAAGATTCCAAGACTGCTTTCAGAACAAGGTACGAACACTATGAATTCCAAGTGATGCCATTTGGTTTAACTAACGCGCCTGCTGTGTTCATGGACCTTATGAACCGTGTGTGCAAACCATACTTGGATAAATTTGTGATAGTTTTCATCGATTGATATTCACTAATCTACTCACGGTAACCAAGAAAACAGCGAAACGCAGATCACCTGAAGAATAATCCGTAATTACTAGAAGAAACAGAATTATATGCAAAGTTCTCCAAATGTGATTTCTGGATCAGTATCGTGCAATTTCTTAGGCACATGATTAATAGTCAAGGAATTCACGTTGACCTCGCCAAGATTGAAGCAGTTAAGAATTGGGCATCTCTTACCACACCCACAGAAGTACGCCAATTCTTAGGACTCGCTGGTTACTGTCGGAGATTTATCAACGATTTTTCAAAGATTGCAAAGTCTTTGACTGAGAATTAACCCAGAAAAACAAGAATATATGTGGGAAAAAACCAAGAGTCGGGCTTCCCAACTGCCAAAAACAGAAGCTTATGTGAAGCTCAACTTAGCATTACTAGAAGGAACCAATAATTTTGTCAATTACAGTGATGCATCACATCCAAGTTTGGGTAGAGGTTTAATGGCAAAGAGAAAAAGTTATTGCATATGCATCCCGACAACTCAATCCTCATGAAGAGAACTATACCAAGGCATGTACCTTATAATTAGAGCAGTAGTGTTTGCTCTTAAAATTTAGAGACATTATCTGTAGGCACAAAGTGAATTGTTTCACTGATCATAAAAAAAGTCTTTTATCATATCCATTATCTGAAAGAGTTAAACATGAATAACGCCGTTGATATAATCGAGCTTCACAATATTACTATTTTGAGATTCGCTGTACCAACCTAGAAAGCGGCAAATGTAGAGAGCAGATGCATAAGCGGAAGGAACAAATTAAACCACTCCGAGTTAGATCATTAGTATATGACCCTGTCACCCAAAATTACCGATTACAAATTCTCTAAGTCCCAAACCGAGGTGATCAAAAGAATGAGAACATCAAAAGCTGAGAACCTATGGGAATGGACAAAGCATTTAAAGAATGCGTCCTAATGGGAACCATGAAGTATCAAGAATCGAAGTTGTGTTACCACTCTATAGGTAATTTGAGAGACATAATCCATGCAGGATCACATAATCAAAATATTTTCCCTCCCCATGTTCTGACAAGAATGTAATGATGATCTAAGAAACTCTATTGGTGGCCCTAACATGAAAGCGATCATCACTGAGTATGTTGGCAAGTGTTTTAAAAGATCTATGAGTTCAAGTAGAATTAAGAAGCCATCCGTGCTTTACTGAGAAACAACCAGAGATACCTACATGGAAATGTGAAAGAATAAATATGGACTTCGTACAAAACTACTCAAAACATCAAAGCGAACATGACACAAAATTGGTCATATGTGTAGACCGCCTTACCCAAATCAACACATATCATCCTACCAAATAGAGACAGGATAGTAAAGGAACTAACAAACAACTCAAGCTAACATGCAACTTCAATCAACTAAAAACTAATAACACTAACCAGACGACCACAATCGCTCTTGTAGATCATACCAAATCTCTTTCTTCCTCTATATCAAGCCATGGATACCTGCAAGTAACCCTCCTGACTAGGCCACACATCAATATCACATCACATAACATATAGTGTTAGGATCTGATACTAGATAGATCTTCTAGCCTATGGTTGTATAATACTTATGTAATTCACAAGTATAGTACACGTGAAGTAGACTCTAATAACTTGTTTAGGCGGAAACTAAACAACCTAATAGAAAGAAGAACAAATTATGGAACAATGATCCTCATACTGGATCTTTCTATTGATAATAAATTGTTTTTGTGACTTGTAATTCGTGGCAACCCTAATGCTAAAGGTTTCTTTTATAGAGAAGAAACTCTAAATTGCTAAACAAGATTCCTAAAAACGCGTAAGAGATATACATCAATCTCTTCCTTATATATCTCATTCCTTATTAAAGAGTGATTCTATAGATATCCTTAATTACATTAATCACTAATCACGTCTATAATAAAGATCAGCAGATTCTATCTCTGTCAACAGGAACGAGAACATGACCAGCAGAAACATAATCAGCAGGAACGCTACTTGAACTGCCAGCAGGAACGACTTAATGCCATCAGCAGAAACGAACATCTCTAACAGCAGAAACGACACTTAGTCACTTAGTCGTTTTCAATTTGTCCCAACAATCCTCCCCTAAACTTGGTTTTGACTCTGTTAATTCCAAGTTTCTAGATAGATCTTCGCGAAGCAAGAGGATTGAGTAGCAGCAGAAACAAATACCATCAGATACAAGGTAACCACAGTACAACAAATGCAAGCAGCAACATTATAAAGAATAGCAACTTTCCAGTCATTGCAGCACCAACGTCACATAACATCCCCCCCCCGCTCTCAAGCACTCAAGGCTATCAACAACATGTGGACAAGTATGTACATCATATCAAAAATTGCAGTCTATCCACATCAACTTCCAGGTGGTAAACTCGTGTGAGAGGTGAAACATTGAAAAATGTAAATGATTTGAGATCTCTTACATTTAGTCCATTTAACTCTGGAGTAGTCAGGTTCTTTTGGCACCAGAAAGGTGAATAGTCCATGGTCAACTGAGACCATTTCCACTCTCAGTACTAGAAACATAGGTGAGTTTGAATACCATATGGTTTTGGCAAACCATATACAGCCATCAACGGATTTGAAATGCCTTTACCTGTAGCCGTTATGCTCAGGGCTAGTCATCCTTTGGCACCTAGAAAACGTAAATTCATAGGTGGATTGATAACCATGTCAACTCTTTGTACCTGAAACATGGTGAGTTTGATAAACAACCACTTTTAGAAAGTGTCAACCAACTAATATGGATGTTGCATGTCTTTACCATAAGCATAATCCTTATGGCAAGTTATGGTTTTCCACAGCCTTTTACCACAAGCCATAAACATTGTGGCTAGCAAACTCTTCACTTATTCGTCAAGCAGAAAGAAAAACACCTAGCACAGTATTGACTACCTACAAACACTAGAAAACTAGTATCCCACAAAACAACATATATACCTGCAAGAAAGTTAAGAATACACAAATATAACAACAACAAGCCTCCCTAAGCCTCGCCCTTAGGCTTATACCTCCAAAAAAAAATTATTATATATATACCCCCAACACTAGCAAATCGAAATAAAAACCCCCCCCCCCCCCCCCCCCCCCCCCCCCCCCCCCCCCCCCTGGTCATCCCCTCAATTTCACGAAAGAGGGATTCACCCATCCCAATATGGACCACCAGATAATCAAATCTTGGTCCATCAAATGCCTTGGTCGAAATCAAGACCACATAATCATTGGTGTGAATCTTACGCACCTGTATCAAGTTCCTCTCATTGGCATCTCATTATAAAGTGATGCCTAATCTCAATATGCTTGGGTCCTCGTGAAGAAGACTTGGGTTGTACTCACACTGCATATGGTGCTCTGTTTGTCTAGAAGATTTTGTATGCCATGAAGTTCCAATCCATAATCCAGCAACCTTGTTCTGTAGCCAGAGTACCTGTGCAAGCAGCTATCAGCCAGCAACATACACGGCTTCTGTAGAAGAAGTAGCCACAATTGTCCTCTTCTTGCACTGCCATGAAATAAGCCGTCATGCCCAGAAAAGACATCCCCTGTGTAGTAGGATTTCCGGTCACCATGAGAACCACATAATCACTGTACACTGTATGCTTCCAACTAAAGGTGGAGAATCTTTAGGGTACCACAAGCCGATTTTTTGGTTGCCCTTTTAGATACTTGAAAATCTACTTGACTGCATTCAGATGAGAAGTTAGGGAGTAACATGATGGTCGAACAAGCACTAACTGCAAACATTATGTCAGGTCTTGAAGCTGTGAGATACATAAGTAAGCCAATCATTGATCTGTACAAATGTACATTAACTGGAGGATCAGATTCATCTTTCAATTTGGTCTTAGCAGCTTCATAGGGTGTTGTTGCAGTTCTTACAGATTCCATGTCGAACTTAGTAAGCATGTCTTTAACATACTTGTCTTGGCTGATAAAAATACCATCAGGCAACGTTTCACTGTATACATAAAAGAAAAGTCATCTCTCCCCATAGGCACTCATTTCAAATTCACCTTTCATCAACACCATCAAATTCATCACACCAGTCTTTAGTTGGTTTAAACCCAAAAATGATGTCATCTACTAAACCTTACCAAGAGTATAGTCCCTTGAATCTTCTTGATGAACAGTGTCTTGACCAATAGTACCTCTCTAAAATTTGTGTTGTTAACAGAAAAGCAACAATCTGCAATACCAGGCTCGAGGTGTTGAGAAGTCCATACAGAGCTAAACCACTCTGTATACATGCTTTGGGAAGTAAGGAACTTCAAAGCCTTTAAAGGCTGAGTGACAAACACTTCTTCTCAATTTCTCCATAGAGAAAGGCAGTCTTAACATCAGCTGATATACTAGACAAGCCCATATACGAAGCAAAATCCAAAAATATACTGATTGCCTCTATCTGCCACTGAGTGCAAATACCTCATCATAATCAATGCCCTCCACCTTGTCGGTGTCCCCCTGTGCAACCAACCTCTCTTTATTCCTTACAAACTATTCCTCTGGCATCTCCTCTTGTACTTCAAAATCCATTTTGTCCCTATTCATGTTTGCCATCAAGTAGAGGACAAAGTTTCCATACTTTTGTTGGTTGATAACTGTTGCATCTCTTCTTGCTAGCATCACCCAATCAGGAAACGCACAAGTGCATTATAGCTATACTAGTTGGTACTAACAGAGAAAGGTAAGCAAGCAACAGACCATTAAGTGGTTCTGTAAGATTGGTGCCTTTGTTGATCTGAATATATCCAATGAATAGCACTTTCACCAAACTTGGATTAATTGAGCTCTGCTTCTTGTCAGATACAGGAGAAGCAATATCACCCAAAGAATCTGAGACTGAGGATGAATTGTGTCCACCCTTTGAAGGAACTGGATTCCACTCCACAGCAGGTTCTAAATATGTAAGAGTAGCACTAAAAATCATCATCATAATAGGAAGATGTGAAGATGCCAGATGAGATTTATTATCCTTGCACACATTAGTAAGGGACTGGAAATCGTTTAGTGTATTCCACTTGAGCTCAAAAATTAACCAGGAGGAAGTTATAGACTCATCAGCATGTACATAATAAGTCACAGAAACAGATGTACTGGCATCAGGATCGGCCCAGAGCAGCAAGGATCAAAATCTACCAACAGTTTGAAAGGTACCAGCAGGATGACTAAAAACCACAGGATCCCTACCAGGCAGAAGTACTACAGCAAAACACGACCAGCAGAAACCATGCCAGCAGGATCCTATCATAAAAACACCTCGGTTTCGAATTCCAGCTTCAGCCTTGACTTAGTATTTCTGCTGATAGCTTTGAGAACAAAGAACCATAACGTGCAGCGGCGTCCTTAGCTTCATATTCTTGTCGTTGAAGCTTAGCAAGCTCTTCTGCAAAATCTGCATTGCGTTCCATAACACTAGGACCATTGCTTGACGAAGGACCTGCAAAACTGTTAGAAGGAAATGAAGGAACCACTATTTACTTGCGTCATCTACTACGGAAATCTGAGTCCATGATCTTGTGTACTGCATCAATGTAGTTTCTTGTGTAACCTGCAAGGTGTGTCAGGGGATTTGAAACGAGTATAACCCAATGAATCAGTTAAATAGATCAAGGTCAAAGTACACCCACTCATGACCAATTTCCCTGAACAACGGTTTGTCTTCTAAAAATTGCAGATCACAGGTTTCCTCTACCGCACATGTGAGTTAAATTATAAACCCTATATGCCTTGCTAATAGGAGCATAACCAACAATTAACCTTCATCAGCTTTGCCCTCAAATTTTCCAATGATCACTTGAAATTAAGTATAGTTACTTGGACACCCAAAAGGTTTAAAGATGACCTATCGAGGAAACCTTCCCAGATATCAATTGAAAAGGTGTTTTCATTAAGGTGATTAGTATAGACACCCAGGTTAAAACATAGCAATCATGCTAACAGCAGCCTCAGTCACAAAACATGGTAGGTAATTTAGAGCTCATCCAACATGTTCTTTTTGCTAGCATCAGCCTCAATATAGTCCTATTTTCCTCTTAGCAACCCATTCTGCTGTGGTGTACTGGGATTACTATAGTCCTTCTTAAATTTTAACTAGTTAAGAAAATATTTTTTTTGTTTGAACACAATAAGAATTTTTCATGCAAATCTCATTTTTTTATTGGTTTTTGAAAATCCTTCTTTATTGTAAAATTGATCTTTGTGATTAGTTTCTGTTTTTTGAACTGCTTACTAAGGGTTATAAGTAAGAATTTAAATTAAGAAGGAACTATAGTAATCCCAGAACCCCACAGCAGAAAGGAGTTGTCTAAGAGGAAAAATAGGACTCTTATAGAGGCTGCAGAACCATTGGCTGACTCTAAATTACCTACCATGTTGAGACTGAGGCGTTAGCTATGCTTGCTATGTTTTACACAGGGTGATCCTAATACTAATCCCCAATAATAAAACACCTTATCAGTTGATATCTGGGAATGGTTCCTCAATAGTTCCTCTTAAACCTTTTTGGGTGTCAAGTAACTATCCTAATACAATTGATCAATTGGGAAAATTTGAGGGCAAAGCTTGATGAAGGTAATCTTGTTGTTATGCTCCAAATAGCAAGGCCTATAGAAGTTTAAAATTTAACTCACAGAGGGTAGAGGAAACCATGAATCTGCGATTTTTAGAAGACAAACCCAATGTTCAGGGAATTGGTCATGAGTGGTACTTTGACCTTGACTATTTAACTGATTCATTAGGTTGATACTCGTTTCAAATCTGACACACCTGCAGGTACACAAGAAACCTAAACATTGATGCAAGTAACACAAGATCAATGACTTCAGAATTCCGAAGTAGATGAGCAAGTCATAGTGTGGTTCCTTCATTTCCTTCTAACATTTTGCATGGTCCTATCGTCAAGCAATGGTCCTATGTGTTTATGGAACGCAATGCAGATTTTTGCAGAAGAGCTTGCTAATGCTTAAAGACAAGAATATGAACTAAGGACCGCCGCATGCACTTTATGATATATTGTTCTCACAAGCAACAGCAGAAATACTAAGTCAAGCTGAAGCTGGATTCGAAACCGAGAGTGTTTTTACTGATAGGGATCCTCCTGGCCATTAGTTTCTGCTGTCGTGTTTCTGCTGGTAGTAACCTTCTGTCTGATGATCCTGCTGGTAGTCATCCTGCTGGTCTTTCAACCTGTTTGTAGTTTGTGATCCTGCTAGCTCTGGGCGATCCTGCGCCAGTGACATCTGTTTCTGGCTGACATCATTCCTGTACATGCTGATGGATCCCCTAACACTTCCTCCTGGTAAATTTTTGGGCTCAAGTGAAAACACTAACATTTCCATTCCCTTCTAATTGTGCAAGGAACAAATCACATCTGGCATCTCACATCTTACCTCTTATGATGATGATTTTCGTGCTACTCTTACAAATTTAGCACCTGCTGTGGAAGTGAATCCAGTTCCTACAAAAAGGGTGAACACAATTCATCCTCAGTCTCAGATTCTTGGTGATCTTGCGTCTCCCGTTCTGACAAGAAGCAGAGCTCAAAAATCCCAAGTTGTGAAGTTGCTTTCCATTGGAATAAATTCAAGATCACAAAGGACAATCATACAGACCAACTTCCTTAGTCTGTCTGTGCATTTGCTTCCTTTCTCAGTTAGAACCAACTAGTATAGCTAAAGCACTTGAGGATCCTGATTGGGTTGCTGCTATGCAAGAAGAGATGCAACAATTCATCAACCAGCAAGTATGGAAACTTGTCCCTTTACCTGATGGCAAACATGCAATAGGGACAAAATGGATTTTGAAGAACAAGAGGGATGCCAGAGGAATAGTTGTACGGAATAAAGCACGGTTAGTTGCACAGGGACACAGACAAGAGGAGGGCATTGATTATGATGAGGTATTTGCACCAGTGGCCAGAATAGAGGCAATCAGACTGTTTTTGGCTTTTGCTTCTTATATGGGCTTCCTGGTATATCAGATGGATGTTAAGAGTGCCTTTCTCTATGGAGAAATTGAAGAAGAAGTGTATGTCACTCAGCCTAAAGGCTTTGAAGATCCTTACTTCCCAAAGCATGTGTACAGAGTGGTTAAAGCTTTGTATGGACTTCATCAAGCACCTAGAGCCTGGTATGCAAGATTGTCTGCTTTTCTGTTACAACACAATTATAGAAGAGGTACTATTGACAAGACGCTTTTCATCAAGAAAGATTCCAGGGATATAATTTTGGTACAGGTTTATGTGGATGATATCATTTTTGGATCCACCAATAAAGCCTGGTGTGCAGAATTTGAGGTGTTGATGAAGGGAGAATTTGAAATGAGTGCTATGGGAGAGATGACTTTCTTCTTAGGTCTACAGGTGAAACAGTTGCCTGATGGTACTTTTATCAGCCAAGACAGGTATGTTAAAGACATGCTTACAAAGTTTGACATGGAATCTGTCAGAACTGCATCAACACCCTATGAAGCTGCTAAGACCAAATTGAAAGATGAAACTGATCCTCCAGTTAATGTACATTTGTACAGATCCATGATTGGGTCACTTATGTATCTCACAGCTTCAAGACCTGACATAATGTTTGCGGTTAGTGCCTGTTCCAGACATCAAGTTACTCCACTGACTTCTCATCTGAATGCGGTCAAGAAGATATTCAAGTATCTAAAAGGGCAACCAAAATTAGGCTTGTGGTACCCTAAAGATTCTCCTTTTCAGTTGGAAGCCTACAGTGATAGTGATTATGCTGGTTCTCATGGTGATAGGAAATCCACTACCGGTGGATGTCAATTTCTGGGCAGAAGGTTAATTTCATGGCAGTGCAAGAATCAGACTATTGTGGCTACTTCCTCAACAGAAGCCGAGTATGTTGCTGCTGCTAGCTGCTGTGCACAGGTACTCTGGATTCAGAACCAGTTGCTGGATTATGGATTCAACTTCATGAATACCAAAATCTTCATAGACAACCAGAGCACCATATGCATTGTGAAGAACCCAGTCTTTCATCAAAGGACCAAGCATATTGAGATTCGGCATCACTTTATAAGAGATGCCAATGAAAAGAACTTGATACAGGTGCTGAAGATTCACACCGATGATAATGTGGCTGATTTACTGACCAAGGCATTTGATGGACCAAGATTTGAGTATCTGGTGGTCCATATTGGGATGGTGAATCCCTCTTTCGTGAATTGAGGGGAGGTATAAGCCTAAGGGGAGGCTTGTTGTTGTATACTTGTATATTCTAACTTTTTCGCAGGTAGATATGGTGTTTTGTGGGATATTATTTTCTTGTGATTGCAGGTAGTCAATACTGCTGCTAGTTGTACATTATTCCTGCTGACAGGTTGGTTTCTGCTGGTAGTACTATGATTCTGCTGGTAGTTATCCTTCCTGCTGGATGCTTTGTTTCTGCTGGTAGCTATGGATTATGCTGATGGTTCCGTGTTCATGCTGGTGGGCATACTTCTGCTGGTGGATTCATTTCTGCTGATAGGGTGTGTTTATTTCTGCTGGTAGTAACTTGTTTCTGCTGTCTCAACTTAGTTTCTGCTGTGCTCAGTTTGATATTGCTGGTTGGTTGGTCTTTGCCACTAGTCACTTAGTTTCTACTGGTAGTCTCCAAACATGTTGGTGTAACAAGGTAATCTTGCTAATGAATAGTTTTGCCGCTCATATATAAATTCTGCGCTTGGCTGGTTTTAAGAGTGGTTACTGATGGTTGACTTTATACCTGCTGGTCTTAAAAAGGAAGTTGCATAGTTTCGTTTTAAATCTATTTTAAATGGTGATTGCGGTTACCACTTTCTGACCAAGTGCGTAACAAGTTGCTTTTCACTTAATATTCAACTTCCAAGGTTAAATTTTACCAAATCAAATTAAAAGGTCATCTTTTCATAAATTGGACAAAATTAACCTAATTAATCGCAAATCAATTTTTCATCTTTCCCACACATACACCAAATCATTTGCCTCTGTATAACCTCTGTATCTCAACTAAACTTCAATAATCACCAATGGCGGTACTCCTACAAAGATGATCATCAACGAGATGCATATTTTGGGAAGGGAAGAGGGCTGCGAGATCACAAACATCCTCATTATTTGGACCATTCTCCATTAAGGTACCGTTGACTTATGCCCCTCCGTCGGTGTTTGACTCATTAGTCAAACAATTTTGGGCAACAGCTGTTGTTCGCCCAAATGCTGCTGGGTCTCATGACCTAGTCGCCACAATTGACGGCCGTGAGGTGGTCGTGACTGAGTCTCTCATTAGGACTCAGTTACAATTTGACGATGCCAATGGCATTTTTGACATGCCAAATAATGATATTCTTGAGGGTATGAGGGTTATTGGGTATCCGACGGATAGGTCTCTTACTTTTCTTAAGATCCATTTATCTCCTCAATGGAGATTTCTGGTGCACACCATTATGCACTGTCTGAGTCCTAAGTCTGGAAGTTGGAATCAATTTCCGAGTTCCATTGCCACAGCCCTTATTTGCTTGTCGACTGGTAGGGTATATAATTTCTCTCAATTTATTTTAGAGGGGATGATTGGGAATCTTAAGGCTAAACAGCATAAATTTTTAATGTACCCAAGGTTTTTACAAATGATTGTGGCCTTAGAGACAGCTGACCGAACCCCTAGACAAACATTTGCCTTTACTAGGAAAATGTTTGCCAATATGAAATTTAAGTGGGAGGGTCAGCCAATACCTTTGACACCCCCCATGCTTGCCATTGCTGCTGCTGGCGATGATGCTGATGGTGGTGATGATGCTGCTAATGAGGATAATGCTGCTGCCAATGAAGCTGCTGGTAGTGCAGCTGAGGCACACCTTGTACCTCCCTCTCCTCCGGTTTCCCCTGTTAGGGAACCCACACCGGAGAGGCAGCCTGTATCTGAGAGACCACCCTCGCCTTCACCTACCATACCTGAGACAGAATGGGTTGTCCCTCACCCTGTCTCACCTGTTACTGACTGGAGACCATGGCCTTCTGTTTCTGTACATTCTCCCATTAGGGATCCTTCTCCTGACCCTGCATCTCCACCTACCCCACCAGCTCCGACCTTCATTTTTGAGGAGCCAGTAGTGTTTGGCCCTGAACCTAGACCAGTTGGGTATGTGGACCCTGACGTTATTGAACCAATTATTTTTGGCCCACAGCCCAGACCCCATGGTTATGTTGACCCTGACTTTGTGGAACCCATTATCTTTGGTCCCCAACCTAGGCCTGACAACTATCTTGAGCCTGAGGACCTTGGTAATATCATTTCCATGGAAGATGACACCACTCATGATGGATTCCATGTGGAGTCACCTGTTCGGCCCGATGATGCTCCTACTCCAACAGCCGATGCTGCTGGTAGGGCAGAGGACCCTGCTCTACTAACTGATTTATCTGCAAAGCTTGACAGGTGTATGGGACGTATTGACTCCTTGGAAACTGAGCTGGGAAAGTCGAAGAAAATTATGGGGGGTGCTATTTTGACTCTTGTCTCTAGAGTCAAGAAGTTGGAGAAAACCGTTAAACAGTTGAGGGAAACACGGTTGGCGGTTGATGCCTCAGCAGCGGAAGGGGATGTGGATATTCAGGATGATATTGACCTCGATGGATTATCCCGTATGGCATCTACGGCTCTAGGTCATGATCAACCTGCTGTTCCTTCTGAGGATGTGGAGGAACGAGCAGAGGAGGAGGTTCCTCTAAGGCGTAAGCGGTCCGCTTATCGACGTACCAGGACAGAGTTTTCCACTCCCCCCTTTGAGCAGAGGAAGAACAAGCTGTTGAAGGAATACTCATAATGTTGTCAAATCTTGTGGGAGTAATGCATTTTATAAACAAAAATGACAAACTTGCAATGTTATCAAATTAAGTGGGAGTTATGAGCTATTTACCTCATAGGCATCTTACTTTATTTCTGGCTTGGCTAGAAATAATAAATTAACTTTCTAAGTGTGAAACATCCTCATTTAGTAAAGAATCACCCTATATTATCTTTGATAACTTGTTGCCTCTCAGATGTCGCTTCTGTTTAATGTTATCTACAAAATAGTTATGCACGATTCCTTATTAATCGATGGAGTTCTAGGTACACTAGCTATGAGCTTGACACTACCATATTGTCGATACAAACAAACTAACTAGTGTCGTGTTGTTTTATGCAAAGAAGTTATACCATGCATAAGTGAGAGAAATCTTTATTGTGTGCAAGGAACACCTTAGAACAATATGACTAATGGTTTTCTTGACTGCAAAGAAAGAAAACTATTACTCTACTAGGACTCCTATACATTTAATGTATGTAGCCCTAATAAGAGAACATGTCAAGATAAAAAGGTAAGCTACATGGTTATGTTTTCTTGGAAATCATAAACATGAAGTTTAAAATTAACTTGAAATTACTATTGAGGCCATGTGTCAGCACTCATTTTACTTTAGTTTAACAATTGTTATGTCTTCTTGTTAAGACATGCACATTAAGTCTTTTACTTGTGAAATAACTTATAACGTAAAGTAAAAAGGTTAACTTGTTATGTCTTCATGTTAAGACATTTACATGAAGTCATAACTTGTTATGTCTACTTGTTAGTACATACACATTAAGTCGTTGACTTGATCAAAGACTTATAAAAGGCATGAATTTAGCTTAGTAATACTATTGATACCATTACGTTTTAACTTAAGTTGGTAAATAAGAAAATCCATAAAGTATAAGTTCATCTAATAAATTGTGAGATTACTCTGATGGACTTCAATTAACGTTACTGTATTTTATACATTTATCTACCACTGTTTTGGCCCACTTTTATATAATTATTGCATTATTTGGTACTTAAATGTTTTAAAGTTGATAAAATGCAGTATTTCAGAGTGTTTTGTGAAGACATAGCTTAAAGGCGCTTGATTTGGAGACTAAGAACGAAGACATTTGATGAATGATGGATTTTTGCTACATACTCCGTATCACAAAAAAAGAGATATGGGTATCAGCACTTGAACTTCACATGAAATACGCGTTTAACCAATTCAATTAACGGCTATACCTTATGTTTTTCATACGTCCGTATTCATGAAGAAACTAACGATGATAAGTTAATCAAGTAAATTGGGAATGATATCACTGATTGATTGAGAACGTAGCGCGCACACCAAGGAATCCAACCTAATACGCCGTATCGACCTAGCCAGATACGGCGTATCGAGTCTTTTTCAGACATTATAAATAGAAGACTCAAAAATGAGTTTTCAGCAATATCATATTCTTTATACCATACTCATTAAGACGTATTTTGAAGAGAAATATTAGCACCAAGGTCAAGCATGATCATGAATCCATAGAGAACTCGTGTAAATTTTTACATCTCTTATCGTTCGATTTTCATCTGTTTGATTACCGCTTGTATAATTACATTGTTGGGGCTAATTCCCTCCGGGTATTAGCCATCTTATGAAAGTTCAATGTTTGATTTGTTTAATTTATTTCTTAATTTATCGTTGATTGTTTAATTATGTTTATCACCTCATACTTGTTTATGTGTTTGAATATGCGACCTATCATTCAACTGGATCTAGTGATACAGACCAAGTAATCTAGATACCGGGATAGCTCTCCATATCGTGTTTTATATTACTGGACCAATAGGATCACAAATAACGTTCTGTCTTTGTCTTTGAATTATGAGCTTAGTTGGACCGGTAGGTGACCCGTTTATGTTTCAGCAATCACACTCTTAATTAACTGATAAAGATTTGAATAGTGGACTACCAGTATATAAAACACCATCAAACAATAAGTGGGTAAAGTCCCGTTGGGCTAGAGTTTTAACAGGATCACCACTGCTTTGATTCCCTAAGACAGATTATAATTAAACTAAAGGATGCTTTATGCGGATGCGTTAATTGTGACAGGATTAATCGTGTCTAGGTCTTAGGATGATGTACCGTCTAAGTCTTAAGAATGATATGCCGCTTCAAGATAAGTAAATCATTGCACTAAAACAAACAAATTGACATTGAAATGGATTTAATATGGCTAATACAGTTTTCTATCATTTGGCTTGTACCGCTTTTCTATCTTCTAATTTTCTTCTTTTGTGTTTATTGTCTATTGAATTGATATTTGTCACCACCAAACCTGTGCCAGTCTCTCAGGTTGAAACCCCCCCATATCATTAGACAACGTATATAGCATAGGTTTAACCAGTAAATAGACTAATTAGAACTAATTAAAATATTGATAGAATTTAGGATTAATGTTTCACTCTTAGTGTTCGACACCCTACTTACTGCAAAACTCCATCTTGACCGGGTACACTGCTCGTTAAAGTGTTGTTTTAGGTTTGTCGGCTAAATATAAATTTAAAACTTCATAATCAAATAATTGACCCTACACGACAGCGCATCAGGTTTTTGGCGCCGCTGCCAGGGAGTGAATTAATTAAACCTTATTCTTATTAGTAATTCTAACCATTAATTAGTTTAGTTTAGTGTAATCTAATTATTTAATTTTGTTTGTATTTATTTGTATTGAATGTTTAAGTGCTTAAATTCCTGCATTGTTTATTCCTGTTAAATACGACGTATTCAGTTCACTGAATACGGCGTATTAGTCCATTTGACCTTTTTCTCCATTGCAAGTTGATTACAGGTAAAAATGGACGACCCAAATATCACCTTGGTGGAATACATCAGACTTGAAAACTATGAAAATAAGGATAATTGTTTCATTGACTTCGAAACTGAATTCCCAGCCATAGTCTTTGATAATACCTTAACGTCCGATACAGCACTCCTGTGTGCACCCACGGTAAGTCCTCCTAACAAAAACAAGATTGATTCCAGAATATCATTAGACGAATCCGACGATGAAGATTACACGGTAATTTTTGATGAGAATTCATTTTCTTATAAAATAATTTTTGCCAATGATTTAAAAAAGGATTTAGAAAATGTTGAATCACTCAAGCCTTCATCATCCGAGCTTATGGTCGATTGTCTTGATGATTTAGACTACTTTAAAGATTTCAAAAATGAATTTCCAGCCATTGTTTATAATGATGGCTTAACGTCTAAATCAGATCTTGAAATTGAACCTCCTGTAAGTTCTGGACATATCAATAAATTTGAAACTTCCTTGTCTAAATATGATGAAGAGGAACGAAACGCTTTACATGTAACTTTTCCTGATAATCTGAAAACGATTAAGGATAGCGATGCAACATCAATATAACACGGCCTTCCGAGTGTATCGAAATAAAAAGATCAAATAAGCTCCCAAGAAAAATTCACGATAAGACTAAAAAAGTTTTCAACGAGAATTTTTTTATCATAATATTAGATGCAAACATCGTGAGTCGGAGTTACATTAACTGGATGCCATTCAACTTCATCAAAAATTTATATGTGCAATTTGGCATCCCGTTCGACCCTAAATGGTATTATAAGGATGATGCTCACACAAGGATGTTTCGGAGGCCAAGGTATGTTTTTCTTCACTCTGTTAAAATCTTTGGAAAATTGGCCCCTAAATGAATATGGCGTATCATGGAAACCTCTATACGCAGTATCAAGCATTTTAAACTACTTTGACTAAATCAACAAAGGAACATCCAATATGGCGTATCGGATACTTCCCAATACGGCGTATCAAGCGTGGGTATAAAAACCCAGCTAATACACCGGATTGTTCTTCACGAACACTTTTTACTCCACAAGCAATTTTTTTTTACCGCGCCTTAAAAACTTAAATCTCAATCTACTTCTTGCATCTACCACGAACTCTTCAACAGAAAAGATCATGGATGGGAAGTGACACAGACGAGATGAAGAGTGTTATGACGAAAAAAGGTCAAACTTAAAGACTAGCTGAAACAAAAGTGCTTCCTGGGAGACAACCTGGTCATTTTAATTGTTTGACGCATTCTAATTGTTTGTTGCACGAGTCTGTCTTCCCAGACACTCTATACGGCGTATCGAACCCCTCTGGATACGGCGTATAGACGTGTCTGGACGTTATCAGTTTTAAAAACTAAATATTTAATTTTCAAGTATTTAATTATTTTTAAAGGAACCAAACGGCGTATCCTAGGGTTTGGGATACGGCGTATTGATCCTTGTACAATTGTGTGTTTAATTGTTTTCCTGTACCATTGTAGCGAGATAGAAATTGTACTTGTCTTCTAATATTTTATGCAGGACCTTGCTAAAACTATTATAGAATACAAGTAATCTCTTAATATTCAAGTAAGAACTAGAGAGAGAAAGTGTGGAAGGATGGATGTATTTTAGTGAGAGAAACTAAAGAACATGAAATGTATTAAGGTGAAAATGAGAATACAACCAACCAACACCCTCTCCAAGGCATGGAGAGGGTATTTATACTCCAAATGTGGCCTGTCATAGGCCTTGTAAGGCTTTCCATGGGCCTTTGGGCCATATTAGCTTAAAAACAAAACATTGACTAACTATGGGCTTTGACTAGTTAATATTGGAAGTGACCGAGACTTTTCTTGTTCTTAACAATCTTCCCCTAAGGGAGGTTACTCCAATTTATAAAAAATTAAACTTAGCATACTTTGCTTTGACTTTAGTCTTGATCTCGTAGTCTTTAATTTCAATCTTTAACTTGTGAATTGTTGTAGTGATCTTTGACTTTTGGCTCGAGCTTGTTCCTTTATCTTGACTTGTTTGTGAAAAAATGTGATCTTGAGCAACTTGAGATCATCAACCAAGCATAATCTCGTTTCGCCATCTTGTAAACTTTGACATCTTGTGAACTTGTGACTTTTGGACCGACATGCTCATACCATTCTTGATTTGATAACTTGAAAGTTGTAATTATGCATCTTTCTTGATATTCTTTAACTTTAACACTTCGTTGCTTTGAGAAGGATGTACGGTATCAGAGTAGCGGAAGTCTTGAAACATGTACTTGAGCTTTCATGATGTCTTTATATTTGTCGATAGGGTATGAGCATGCGGCTATGAATCTGTGAGTCAGCTGGGATAAACGGTTGCACAGCCTCCCCGGCAACGGCGCCAAAAATTGATCCGCTCTGACTACACCTTAAAATATATATAATATAATGAAATATCAAATATATAGTAAGAATAGTCTAAAAGCAGAATCAATGATACCGAGAAGTAGTATAGAGCTTTCCCGGGTCGTAAATCCCCAACGAGGCTGGAATGGTAAATCGATACGATCGAAGATTTGAGTTTGAAGGAAGGAATGAGTTTGGGAAGTTGAAAAAGTCAAATTAGATAATAACGGACTAAAACGTTTAAGAAAAACCTAGAAATTACGAAATTAAACTAGAAAACGAAGGCCCGAATCCCGAACAAAAGGGGGAAATGGATGGAAAACATAAAATTTTTAAAAGATAACCTAAAAAGAATTTTGTTCTAAACTACTCTATGGACCAAATAACGACAGAATGAAAAAGACTAGACCAAACGGCAGTTCGTTTGACCATAAACGACGTCAAAACAAACACCCGTCCCGGACCCGTTCTTTAAACGATGAAAAGTTATAAAAATGACCCTACGAAAAATTTTATATTTTTCCTACAAACTAGACGACAAAAGAAAATTTTCTAAAAAAGCAAAATATTTTTTTGATAATTTTTGTATTTATTATGAATTAAATAAACTTTTAACTAATTTAAATTATAAAAAATACTAAATGTTTACGAAAAATTCTGAAAATTTTACAAAAAATACTAGACACTATAAGGGTCCTACGAAAAATGGAAAACTCCCACCAGCTTATGCAATAAGCCCCGAAATAAGCTTCACAGCTTATTAGCTTATAATACACAAAGTGTGTATATAACCAAAGTGCCTTGGGTCTTTAACGAAAAAGACCCAAGGGCGCAGTGGTAAGTGGTGTTGTGTAAAGGGGATGTATTGCTTGGTCCCGGGTTCGAGTCTTGCTCACCCGGACCAAGTATCTTCCCCTTTTATTTTATTTTTAAAACTCTAGGGTAGAAATTGTAAGAAATGAAACTAAAAGGTAGGCGGGCAAAATATCTAGAATTTACACTACAAGGTAAACGGGTGCCCCTGAAGTTTAAGAAAAATACGAAACAAACCCTACGCTACTAGCTTATTTTTGCTTATTGAAAAAGTGAAAATGAGCTTAAACTCAAAACATGAAAGTTGTTAAAGAGCTTATTCTTAACAACTTTAATGAAAGCAACTAGAACTTTTATCCAAAGAATAAGCTTAAAAATAAGCTTGATTTTGACAGAAAGCTTAAGAAGCTTTAAAGCTAAAAATGTTAAGTCTTTTTGCACCTTTTGGTCGTTTAAGTTAAGCTAAGGACTAAAATAAGCTAAGGGAATTAAACTAACTTAAATAAGCTAAAAAGGAAAGGAAAAGCTAAACTAATAAGCTGTGGAAAAGGGCTTAAGTGACAGAAACATGAAATAAGCCTAAAAGCTAAAATTTTACTAAGTTACTTGGGCAAATAAACTATGAAACAGAAAAATAAGCTTGACAACTTACTAACTAACCTAGATAAACTACCAGGACACAATTTGAGCTTATGGAATAAGCTCAATAAGCCAGAATGTGGCTTAAACCCACAACAGTACTAACTTGGGGGTTAAAAACAGCCAAAGGGCATGTTTGGGCTTAAAAATAAGCACCCAAATAAACTTATCAAGGGCTGAGACTTTGAGGGCTTATACTAGAGCTTATAAGCTCTCAAAATAAGCCAAATACTTGGGCTTAAGTTGGCTTAAAGGCTGAGAACAATAAGCCTAAAGTTCCCCCTTTGCACCAGGGGAGCTTTAAGGCAAACCTCAAGGGCTTATTTGACAGCTTATTTTAAGCTGTCAAATAAGCTCTAAAATCACAAATAAGGCCAAACAGATTGAGTGCTATGACAAATGGGCTTGTGCACCAATTTTCAGCTTTGGAAAAGCATTTTTACTTGCTTATTTTTGGTGTTGAAAGTAGTCTTTTGGTTTTTTATAAACTGTGACAGAAAAGAACTTGGTGGTTTTGACTCACCAAAGTCAAAAGACCCAAGGCTTTTGACAGCCTTTTTAGACACACAAAACACACCTTTTTTAATGCTTAAACTCAAACCACAAGTGCTTAATCAAATAAGCACTTGTGGGTTACTTAAAAATCTCACAGTTATAAACACAGTTTTAAAAACCTTAGAAATCTATTTTAAAACTAAAAACAGCTTAAAATTGCTTAGAAACTTAAGCTAAAGTTTAAATCATGGCCAAAACCCAAATGCCAAAAAACTTGTTTGACCCCTTTAAGCTTATCCAAACTAACCCCCTTACTTAAAAACTGTCAAAACCAAAGTGGATTTAAAACCAATTTTTAAGCTAAAACTTTAAAAAACCTTTTATCTACACCACTTATTTTAACCAATTTAAACTATTTTAAAACTAAAAATCCTAGCTTATTAAGAAAAATAAGCTAGTTTCTCTACTAGCTTATACTAACACTTATGACAGTTTTTGAGAGAAAAGCTAATGTAACACAAAATTATGCAATAAAAACCTAAAACAGCTAATTAACAAGCTTAAACTAATGTGTTTGCAAAGTATTGAACAGCAAATAAGCTAAGGATTAAGCAAAAAATTAAGCTAAGTAAGAATTTAGAAATTAGACCTAGTGATTTTTGAAGTATCAGAACCAAGGCCACCTTTACCTGAGTGAGTGGCCCTAAAAAAAACCTGTCCCCTAATGGCTCCTTAGCCATCCTAACTCCTGAGGCACTAACTCAATAAGTGCTCTTGGGAGCTTATTACTTCAAATGCTTCCAAATTGCACCCAAATGGAACATTTATTAGCTTAATTCAAACTAAAACAATATGAAAAGCTTATAACAAATTTTTAAGCAGAATTAGAGCTTATAGCAAGAATAAAGCTCTAATGAGCTTATTGAGAGGCTTATGAGTAAACAGAGCTTAATTTTTCATTAAAATTGAGAATTACAAGTGCATAATAGAAAAATTTAAAAAACACATTAAACGACAAAAAATACTGAATTAAAACTTATTAAAACTTACTAATTCACTTGGAATGGTTGCCAAAAATGGCTTACAAGGCTATTTATAGCCGAAAAATAACTAAGTCCTCTTTCTCCTTGTTGTGCTTGTTTTTAGACACACAAACAACAGGTAGTGTTGTGTTGTGAGAGTGTTTCTACCCCCTAGCCCTCTAATCTTCTTGCCTTCAATCTTTAAAATTCAATCTTAGTCGTCGAATTTGGTCTTGGGGGGTGTGGGATTGCCAAGTTGGCACCTTTGTGGCTGGGAAAGGTAGTGGGGGAGGGGGAAATCGATTATCCATGGAGGTGGTGAAGATTCATGGGGTAAAAACGGGTGTAAACACCCGTGAGTGTTTTTGGGGGGAAAAAGAAAGCGGGAAAAGAAGTTGGGTGTATAACAGAGCGAGAGTTTCACCATTTACCAAAAATGGTCCCTCTAAGTTACTTGTTCATTTGCACAATTAGTCCTTGTGGTTAAATAACTTTTGGGGACTTGGCAAAACAAGTCCCCAAGAGTTATAGGACTTATTGCATCCCACGTCCCTTTGGTGTACAAGTTAGGGGGGTTGGCAGTTTTGCCCCCCCCACTTGTTACTTTGAGTGAATTGCAAAATTAGCCCTTCTCTTTTCTTTTCCTCTTTTCTTCTTTTTATATTATAATAAGTTTTATGGGTTTGGCAATTTCAGCCCCTAAACATTTATTTCTTTGACTTTGGCCCCTGGTTGACATGGGTTGACTTTGACTTTGACCAGTTGACTTTTCTGTTGACTTTTTGACTTGATTGACTTTTCGGCTTTGATTTGGCTTTGTCTTTCACAGTCTTTTCCATTCCGAGTCCGGTTTTGTCGTTTTGTCTTTGTTTTTCGTCCTTTTCTTGGTTATCCGTTCCTGCACAATACAATTAGCAAAACAAGCATATATTTGGCATTTTAAGTCCGTTTTTGGTTATTTTAGCTCGTTTTTAAAGGTAAAAGGTAAGTGGGTGTTTTTAAGCACATACAAATCACCCATACTATTTGCCAGTGTCCTCACGGCCAATGCTATGAAGTAAGCATTACGAAAACAAGAATCTTAATCTCCCTCGACTAAATAAACTTTGAAAAGTACAAGTGTTTGTCAAGGGAAACTAAAGAATCAACAAGCATCGACAATTCCATTTATCACAACTTTTTTATTTGTATACATACATATCCTTATATTTTTTGGATTTTTTCTTTCTTTTTTTTTTTTTTTTATTTTCGACTACCTGTTGACTTCCCTTTATTTTATCCAACATTGGGATCATAGAATGAGAAACAACCATTAGAATAATTCTACGGATGTCCTGACGGATAAATTTATCGTCCCCGATTTTTCACTAGATCCAAACCAAGCAATTAAACAAGATCATTTGTCAATATAAGTCTACATGCTAAGCACTCATACTTATGACTTGTGAACTTTTAACTCCCAACATGAATGTATGGTTTTAAATGTGTGTACTCATTTCAACTCAACCATAGATCAACTTATTTCCATAGTCGTAATTCAAGATGAATCATGACTCAAAGCAACAACTTATTAGGACCTTGTAACTTGATTTTAAAGAACGAGATTTTAAACTGTAAGAACTTATGCAACATCTTATAAAAAAATCATTATACTCATAAGTTCTTAAAGCTAGGAATGCGTTGCTTAGTTTGAACACCTACCCAGGCCTCGCTCCCTAGTAGGATATCACAACCAACGACCGATGTTCTTAGTTTGAAAACCCACCCCGTTGCTAGCGTAGTGGGGAATCACAACAACACCTTCTTCCTCATATGGCTACGGATAAGTGTCTTAGTTTGAACCCTCACCTAGACCTCGCTTCCTGGTGAGATATCACAACACACCAAATCCCTAGAAGTAAAGATGTCTTAGTTTGAACCCCCACCTCATGGTTAGCGGAGTGGGATATCACGACACATCTTTTACTTGTTCCATATAATCAAATGTATGCTTTATTGGCAAAATTTCAATATTCATGCATTTTTGTCATTCATACATCAATCATGCTTCTTTGGCATTTTAACTTTCGAATTAATAAGAACAAAAAGCACGCTTTAAAAAAGAAATCAAGTTACAAATTTGAAGCTTTTTCACCTAAAAACATTGAATTGAATTAGTTAAACTGACTTGAGCACATATGATTAGGCGGATTAGACGCCTAATGTGGAGAAAAGCCACAAGTTATTCATATAAGTTTTCGTTCAGGCACATAAACTTATATTAACTCTATCACTTCTTTTTTTGTTCTTCACCTTTTTAAAAATTTAAAGAAAATCGAATTCGTGAAAGCCTTAGCCTACAAACGTAAGTTTGAGGAACTAGCGTAAGGCTCAACACGCCCGAATCGAGTCAAAAATTATTCTCATTCTACCCATTAGGAAAAGTCAAAACTGTGACAAAAACACTTATTTTTTATTTTTGAAATTTTTTTCATTTTTTTTTTTTGTAGTTTTTGCAAAAATTTGGTGGTTAAAAAAACGGGATTATGTATAACAACGACTGCGAGGCAAAAATCCAAAATCGAAGATTCCCCCCCCCATACTAGAACCTAAACATCGTCCTCGATGTTTCAAAGGGGTACCGGACGATGAATCAAGGCCGTTCAATGAAGTTGTCCAAAAGATAAAACGTTAAAGTCGATTAGATTTTGGATACTGAATTCCCAAAATGAAGCTGAGGATTGTGAAAGCACGAGTTAAAAATGACAGAATCGCGAGCCTTATATCCGGGAAAACCTGGAACCCCCAAATAAAACACAAGAGCACAGGAATGGCAGAAGCAAATCACAATCACAATCAACACTAGAATCCACAAAGAACACAAGACTTATCATATACTACTACTCTGGAACTAGGATAAGCATGGTGCCAGTCCCACTAACGCTTGTTTAGGGTCCCGACGCCCTTGACCCGTCCCCCCACAGAATTAATTTTGTCCATGGGGAACGTATTGGAAGATCCCGGGACAACCTCGATTGGTATGTCCCTCCAAAGTAGTGTTTTATACGATGACCATTTCACTTTAAGTTTGGGACCCGGAGTTTTGAGATAGCTCGACGGTGCCATAAGGAAAAACTTGGACAACGGTGAATGGTCCAGACCAACGGGATTTCAATTTGCCCGAGAAAATCTTCAGTCTAGAATTGAAAAGAGAACAACGAATCACCCAACGTTGAAAACGCGGGTTTTTGATACTTAGCATCGTGTATCATCTTGGTTTTACTCTTTATATAGATCAAAGAGTTTTTCGTAGGCTTAATCACTAAGATCATTTAAGTATCAATCAGTTGAACTTTCCTGTGATCACCCGCATTTGAACATCAAAATTTGTATGCTTGAAGCCCGTAGCTTTATGCTCTAAAACTCGATCGTAGATGACATGCCATATCCCGTACACAAGGTCTTATACGGAGTGCACCCAATGGGTGTTTTGTAAGCTGTGCGGAGGCCCATAAAAGCATCATTCTAATTTTGTCCGACCAGGAAACAGATTTTCCTCTCCACAGGTTCTCTCAAGACATACGCTTTAAACCATGATTTGAACACCTTAACCTGCCACTTATTTTGTGGGTGATAATGGAACGGTGGAGAGACGATGAATTACTCCATACTTACATGACTTTTTGTAAAAATGGTCATTGCAAAAGTGAGTTCCCCCCCGCGATCACATATGATAGCCTCGGTGGTGTCACCAAATCGAGAGAAGAGAGTTATTTCCCAAAATTTACAAACAACTTCGGGCATCATTGGTGGGGAGCGCAACTTTTGCTTCAACCCATTTTGACAAGTAGTCAACAGCACAGTATGTACTGTTCCCGCATGAAGACGAGAATGGCCCCATACAATCAATGCCCCAGATGTCAAAGATTTCCGCAAACTTGGATGGAAGTTTTGAGGCATCTCATCAACGTTGCGTAATTTTTACTTGACATTGACAAATGTCCCCCAACGGGTGACAAAGTCAAGGGCATCCTTTAGATGGTGGGTCCAATAAATCCTGAATCAAAGATTTTATCTTGCTGTGTAGGTATGGCACCCAATAGTGTCCCCCAGTAGTCCAACTGGGACAAGCTTTGAGAATGTCTAAAAGCTTCTTGCCCAGAAACACAAAACGCTTATCACCTGATCAGCACAGATCTAAACAGAAAAGGATCATTCCCAGAAATAATGCTTCGACTCCTTAAGACTTTAATTTTTTTGTTGGATGTCATGCCCATTATAAACTAAATTTCCCCGCATGGTAATTTGCAAAATCTAGCAAACCATGTGGAACCTTTGCTCTTGCAGAATAGCAATAGAGCCAAGGGGTTTCGAGAGGGAAATGCATCATTGAAATCTTAGTCTCGAGTTTGTCTTGATGCGGATTTTCGAGTCTGGACAGATTGGATCGGCGCGAGATTCTCAGCTATCTTTTTTTGTCTCGAATTTCAATGTCAAATTCTTGGAAGCAATAAGATCCACCCGCAATGAGTCTTCCTTAGCATCCTTCTGGCAAAGAGATCCTTGATGGCAGAGAGTGTCAGTATACAACTATGCATTCTGGACATGGACAAAGATATGAACGCAAACTGTCTCAACAAGTCAACACTACAGCAAGTAAATTCTTTTTTTGTATAGTGTAGTGAGGTTTTAGCCCTCGTTCATAAAGTCTTGCTACAAAGTGTATAGGTTGAAAAATGCTTGTTTTTTCTTTGCCCGAGGACAGCCCCAATTGTCGAAGCTCCGCTAGCATCGCACCATCAGTTACAAAAGGCAAGTCCCGTCCGTCGGGAGCAATTAAGATCGGAGCTCAGTCAATTATTCTTTGAGTGTATTAAAGGAAATCGATACACTCTTCAAAAAGAAAAAGGAGTCTCTTTTTCAAAGCAAATGAAGTCATTAGGACGGGAACAATTTTGGAAAAGTCCCTGAATGAATCGACGGTAAAAACCGGCGTGCCCAAGGAAACTACAGACACCTTTTGACAGAAGTCCCCGGATGAGGGAGTATAGCTATTACTTTAACTTTACTCTAGCTCTAATCAAACCTCAAGTCCAGATCTTAGAATTTTTTATGTCCGAGAACTATGCCTTCCTTTACCTATGAAATGCCTCTTTTCCCGGTATTAAGAGGACAAATTGGTGGTCTTCACCACCGCTTCAACATCTTATTCCAATAGGACTAGGCACTGGAGAGAAAGAGTCCCCAAAGACCGAAAAGTCATCCATAAATACTCCATCGTTTTTTCAATCATATCGTGGAAATTGCATCATACACTATGGAACGTGCCCCGAGCAATTGCATAGCCCAATAGCATGCGACGAATAAGCAAAAGTTCGTATGGGCATGTGAATGTTTTCTTTTTCTTGATCTTTGGGTCAATTGTGATCTGAAATGTAACCCGAGAAGCCATCGGAAACAGTATAATCGTTTTCCTGCTAGTCATTCGACATTTGGTCCATAAAAAGCAATGGGAATGTGGTCCTATTTTCGGTGCTTCATAAGTTTTTCTAGTAATCAGATACATACTCGCCATCCCGTGACCAATCGAGTAGGAATCAGCTCATTTTCTTCATTTGTGATGACGGTCATACCTCCATTCTTAGGTACCACGAGTGTACCCGGTCTCACCCAAAGGCTGTCAGTGTATTGAGTAAAATCAAACCACCAAGGAGTTTATCAACCATCCTTTTTGATAACAACAACGAGTGGATTTTATGGGTTTACCCTTCTCTGACTTTGCACAGATGGTTCATCAGTCCCTCTTCCATTAAATTTTTGAGTACAAAATCTGGGCTAACACCTTTATATCGCCAAGTTTTTTTTTCCAAGCGATGGCTCGCTTGTGGACCTTAAGAACTTGAGGAAGCCTCCTTTCTCATCTTTTAAGTCTTTAGCATGATACCGGCATCTAATTGTCGCCTATCTAAAAATCGTAATATCAAGATGGGGTGGCATTTCCTGAGTTAACCTCGGAGGTTCCATTAATGGAAGGTTTAAACGGTTTTTAGCACACAGAGTTTGGTCCTATTCTAACTTCAGGCATATATAGTTCATGATTTGGAGGGAGGGTGGTGGTTCACTGTTCAAAATTGCTTCTAGAATCAGGATGTCTCCCTCAGTATCCTGATAAGTTGGATCAACTTCAGATGAAGTTGGATCATCTTCTAGAGCAAGAAACGAATCTGCTTCTTCAAATAAAAGAAAGTCACTGTCCCCGAAAGGAGTGAGATTTGGAGAAGCAGTAGAAACAATAGGCTCAAAATATGGAGTGGGATTGCCACTCGCGATCACGTTTGAAAATCCTAGGACCTCTTGAGAAATATTCATCAACAAGACATATCGAGACGTCGTATTTTGCTGACCGTCATATGGTTGTAATTCACTGTGTATTTAGAAGTATTGGTCCAGGTTGAATGTGATGGCTTCTTTGCCCAACACGAAGGTAATCGTTAATCTCCCTTCATAGACATCTATCAAAGCATAACTTTTTGTTTTCAGAAACAATCGCCCAAGAACTTAGGGGACTCGGGGTCTGGCTCCAAATCAACAACTACTAAGTCACTGGGAACTGGAATATTCCCCACATTTTTACAAGACATCTTCAGCGATAAAAACCCCGATTGGTTTTAGTGATCGAACGGTCATCCAGTTCTAATGTCCATGTGCAGGTTGGGGTCTAATTCAGAAAGATAGATTGTTCATACAGAATAAAGGCATCTGAGGATAAATACCGCAAACCAAGATCGGCCCAATGGTGGTTGCATGTAGTAATTACCGTAAATTCACATGGAATCAGAAATCGCCAGGGTCTCCAAGTTCCTTTAGGTAACTTGATGAGGGATGACCGCTGAACAGTTCTCATTCAAAGGAGTTCTTGCCAATTCGCTCAATTTCATCTCTTTGTTTCCAATCAGAGTTTTAAAGTGGAGCAAATTTAGGCATGAGCATCAAGCTATCGGTAAAGCTAATCCGAAACTTAATCTCTTAAAAATTCATAGAATTTCTCGATTTGATCGTTAGCTTTTTCCTTGCGCCTTTCATCATTTCTTCTTGATGGAAATGGAATTGATGCTTTAGGAACTGGAGGAATAACAGGAGCAACATTGGGCCCAAGATTTGGATTACTAGACTGAATTGGAACAACAGGAGGTTGGACGTCTTCGGTGCTTCCGTTATTAGCAGGAGGCATCGTGTCCTTTGTCACCTCGGTGTCATGATTGACTGCTTTCGGTCCTTGAATGGTAACACCACTTCGGGTAGTGATACCTTTTAGATCTTCCTTTGGGTTGGTAACAGTGTTACCAGGAAGAGTTCCAGAACCGGAAGCAGAAGCTGTATTAGCAGTAAAACAAATTTGGAAAGCATGTCAGTCAAATTGCTTTGGGATTGCCTGTTTTTGAACCTGTGGTGTGCATGTTTCACAACACAGCATCATTGTCTGTGACATAGCTTTCAAAATCTGTTTTGACCACAATTAAAACCGTGTGTCTGAGGAGCTGGTCATTAATTGACAACTTACTGGTTGATTAACTACAGGTTGATGAACTGAGGGTCGCAACATCATCTGACCAATGGTTGAAAATGTTTTCCTCTGTTTTAGATTGAAGTTATTTCCTCGACTTGAAATTGTTTTGATATTTGCATGAGGATTCTAACTGGAGAAAACCAGGAGGTGAATTTGATTTGAGACCAAACGGAGGTCCAATAACCAGAATTACTTGATAAATATGGCCGCAGCGCTTGGACACATACTCTTGGATGTTTGTCATAGGTACGATGTTTCTATTGGTGCTGGACAGTTTTGATAAGAATGACCCCCCCACAAGTTACCAACTTGTTCAACCGCTTTACGGAGGCGGAAGCTGGGTTGGTTCTTTCTATCGAGAAATCATGCCCGATAACCATGTCATAGAGTTCAGCAAACATCAGATGAGACGCTTGGGTGGAAAGCTTTGTACTCATTTTAGCTACAAACAGCTTTTGTTTCTTGACTGACGTACTTTCAAACTATTCTCTCATGAATTTATAAACATTCGCGAGGCAATTTTGTCAAAGAAGTTTCCAACACCAGCACAGAGTTCACTGAATACTTGATCATTTGAGTTAAGGGCATTGTTAGAAAGTAACGAGTTGATGCAATTCTGAAAACCCCATGATGAGGGAATCCCCCTACAAAAGATCATGAAACGTCCAAGCCTCATAAAACTCTCATCAAATTTTTGCTGAAATCTCGTGATTTCATTTCTGAGATTTGTACGTTTAAGAGGGAGGGAAGAATTTATGTTAATATATTTCGAAACAAGATCATCCCATGTTCAATCGACCAGGGGGTTCTTTTCTAAAGCATATCCGGGCCCTGCCCCTTCGAGAGAAAACGTGGAAAAGCATAAGCTTAACCACGTATTTGGTACGTTCGGAATCTTCATCGTAGAACGTATCTGTTGAAATAAACGGTGTGAGCATGTGGGACTTTTTATCATTGCCGAAAAATAGCTTGTTTTTGGACAAGATTAGTAACCAATCATGATCTCAATGTTATTCTGCGCGGTGATTTCAGAATAACTATCAGCATCCACCTCGTAACCCTCGGTGGGTGCTTTCGAGCAATTGCGCCATAGTACGATTATCAGCCATCGTAACTATGGGAGGATTATCAGGTTTCTCAAGATTAGATGATTCAACAGAAGTTTGTCGAACTTGTGGTTGTCGACGTCTACGGGCTTGAGAACGAGTGCGCATGCACAAAATAGGAGTACAAAAAGAAAATTTACACTAATTTTTTTTTTGGTTTTTCAAAGATTGATTCACAATTGATTTTAACGGACAATGAGATAGGACAACTTAAACCAAATAATCTGCTTACTTCACGGTAGCTCTCAAAAAGATAAACTCACAGGTGAGCGGAGGAGTAGGAATAGCGCGAAGCTTATTTCTCCTTTCGGGTCGTAGTTCCTAGGAACAACCCTCCTTATACCCACTTTATAGTTTGTTCAACTTTCCAAGGTGAGCCGTACGTCGTAAGAGACACAAAAGGCAAGTTTTTAAATCTTTTGTTCGAATTGGGAACCAACAAGTTCACCGGAACTTATTATGATAATACCTCAGTTGAGAATATTATATTTTGGTATTTTACCAATTTGTGAATTTTATTTTCTTTTTTTATGGACAATGTTTTTATGTTTTTGGTTTTTCTTTGGCTTTTATACTGATAATTATACTAAAAAGAAATGAAAAATATTTTTGTACTTTTTTCTTTTTATAATAAAAGAAAATATTCACAATTTCAAAAACAGATGGTCAAACGCAAAGATAAACGGTTGCACAGCCTCCCCGGCAACGGCGCCAAAAATTGATCGTGCCGGATTCACACCGTAAATATATATAATATATAATAAAATATAAAATATATAAAGAAGTGTAAAAACCAACAATCAATGATACCGAGAAGTAGTATAGAGCTTTCCCGGGTCGTAAATCCCCAACGAGGCTGGAATGGTAAATCGATACGATCGAAGATTTGAGTTTGAAGGAAGGAATGAGTTTGGGAAGTTGAAAAAGTCAAATTAGATAATAACGGACTAAAACGTTTAAGAAAAACCTAGAAATTACGAAATTAAACTAGAAAACGAAGGCCCGAATCCCGAACAAAAGGGGGAAAACCTAAAATCTTTAAAAATAAGCCTACAAAGAAATTTTCACTTCTAAACTACTCTATGGACCAAATAACGAAGAATGAAAAAGACTAGACCGAAAACGGAGTTCGTTTGACCCAAAAACGAGTCAAAACAAAATCCCGTACCCGGACCCGTTCTTTAAAAGATGAAAAGTTATAAAAATGACCCTACGAAAAATTTTATATTTTTCCTACAAACTAGATGATAAAAGAAAATTTTCTAAAAAAGCAAAATATTTTTTTGATAATTTTTGTATTTATTATGAATTAAATAAACTTTTAACTAAATTAAATTATAAAAAATACTAAATGATCCGGGCCAAGTGTCTTTCCCCCTTTTTATTTTTTTGCAAACTCTAGGGTAGAAATTGTAAGAAATGAAACTAAAAGGTAGGCGGGCAAAATACCTAGAATTTACACTACAATGAAAATAGTTAACCTTGAACTATCAACTATATACAAAACAGACCCTACGACATGGCTTATTTTTTTAGCTTATTAAAAAGTGAGATTTAGCAAAAACTTAAAACATGAAAGTTGTTAAACAGCTTATTCTCTACAACATTAACAAAAGGACTTTCAACTTTTGACCACAGAATAAGCTAGAAAATAAGCTTAAAGTTGACAGCAAGCTTAAATGGCTTAAAAGCTAAAAAAGCTAAGTCTTTTTGCTACTTATGGTCTAATAAACTAAGCTAAGGTCTAAAATAAGCAAAAGGGAATTAAACTAACTTAAATAAGCTAAAAAGGACAGGAAAAGCTACACTAAATAAGCTGTGGGAAGCTTATTATGACAAGAAAGCTTAAATGAAGTTTAAAGAGGCTAAAATGCTTAACTTGGACATTCAAATAAGCTAACAAAAAGGGAATAAGCAAACTAAACTATCTAACTTAACCTAAAAGCTA